>JAHFWG010000403.1:12696-25196 GCA_020233015.1 Callinectes sapidus | reverse complement strand
AAATGAAGCATAAGAAGATATGAAAACTGCAAGTAGCCATCAGTCCTACACGTGGATGTCCTTGTAGGAAACATGCTTTCGTATTCCCGTGTATTATCCTCAAAGACTCGTCTGACCTCCTTTTAAAACTCCCACATGATTCTGCATAAACAATATGGTTACAGAGGAAACTGAACAGGAAGATAAACAAGGAGAAGCCTTACCACCAGCCAGCCAACACATGGAACACAGAGAGCACAGAAGACAAGAGAAAATTGTGCCTTTGAGTCAAGTAAGGGTCAAGAAATTCTTCAAGGCCATCAAGCAGACACTCCCTCCTGCAGCACCGACTCTCTCTTCCCTCTCTCCCACCATCTCTCTCCCTTTCTCCTTACTTTTGTATGTAGACGTCCCTTCCTTCCCTACACCACCAAGAATGCCGCCCTCCCCTTACACTTTCCTTATTATTACTTCACACGCTCCTTCCGTTCCTACACCACTAAGAACACTATTTCTCTTCTCACTTTCCCTAATTCCTTTTTCCTTTTACTTCTTTCTGCAGAGGACACTTTCACTTTCCCCACTATGTTGTCCTTCCTCTCTTACTTTCCTTTTAATTTTCCTCACAGCTTCCTTCAGATTCCTTTTCCATCCCATCACCACTGTTCTTCTTCCTTACCTTCCTTCGTCACATCTTCCTCCATGCAGCACTCATAACACAGTCGCCGCTCTGTTCCTTTATTTTTGGCCACTCCTAGCCATTGTTATACTTTGCACGTTTGTATATGTTTCCATGCATTAGTAAGGTTTTCTGTCCAAGGTTCACTCATACTTTACTTCCATTACCTTCATCCTCCTTCAAATATTACTGTTTTCCTTAAGTCTTTTGTTTCCTTTCTCTTTTTAATCGTTCTAGCCATTCTTTTCCTTCCTTCTTCACGTCAGTTTTCTTAGCTCACTGGCCCTCAGTTTCGTCTCAATCCTTCAATTTTTTCTGTCCTGCTTTCATATTGTTTCCTCTTTTTAGTTTTTTATGATCTTTACACGTGAACACTTTTGGTCCCTTACAGCTGCAGGTGGTGCATGAAGAGGCTTTTGCAAGACCCTAGTTCCAGGTATTATTTCCCCACTGGCTGACCAGACTGGTTGGGAAGAAAAAAAGAAAAAAAAAAATTAGTCAAGTTTGAAGGAAGAGTGCTTTTGTTTTTGTGTTGGAGTGTGTCTCTCGAGGATGAGGAACATGGTAACACGAGAGAAACGAAGTAAATAGAGACCCGAGGGGTTGCAAGGGATGAGAAGTGACGCTTTGAACTATAATGGGGTTGTGTAATAAATTGTCTCGTTCCGGACTGTCTCATTCTCTGTTACTCCCTCACATCGGTTTGGCTACGGTGCTTGTGTTTTGGTGACGCAGAGGCTGATGGGGGTGGAGAGGTGAGGGAGGGAGGAAGGGAGGTGGGAGGAGAATATTTGTGTCTTAGGAGGCCAAGAGCTTGGGTAAATCCAGAGCGTTGTAACAGAGGAGAGTTTTCCTATAGTGAACCGCTCTACTTTAAGTGCCAGGAACTACACGCCTCTGTTTCCGTGATTCAGTCACGTCCTGCGGGGAAATGACGAATGCTTGGGGTGAGTCACGCCTCTGTGCGATTGACGCGCTGAATAATGTGGCGAAAAGTGCCAAAGTTTTACGCTAACAAAACGTTTTAATTACAGCGGCGTGGCAACTGCGTGCACCTGTGCCGGGGGATGATGGCAACACTACTGGCGAGGCGAAGCGAGGCCGGGGTGTTGTGGGCGGCGGGGAACATACCACAGCACGCGGCTGAGCGGGAAGCACGCTGGTGACAGTGGTGAGTGTGGTGGTGGTGCGATAAGAGAGTAAGGGAGTGAACAGGGGTGGCACGAGAGGTAGGTGTGTGGATGTATAGGAGGCTGTGGGGGATAAGAACATTTACTGTAGCTACGATTGGTTTACTTTCATAAAGGCAGTCTGTTTTTGCAGGGAACGATTGTTTGACATGGACGTGAGTGTTGTTGTCCCTGGTCATGGTCTTGTGTCGAGTTCATTATTTTTTTCGTATTTAAATCCACTGTCATCTTTTTCCCTTCTGTAACTTGTCTCCTTACTGTCACTTGTACATCTCCTTCATTGTTATTTGCATCACCTTCTCTTTCACTGACCTCCTTGTGGCTTGCCTCCACTACTGTTAATTCCATCTTGCCTTAACTGTCACCCCTTTTTTTCTCATTCTTTGCTTTGTCTGCCACCGTCACTTGTGCCCAGTCCCTACTTTCACTGTCCCACTGTCCCTTACTTTCTCCATTGTCCTACTCCGTCACTTGTCCGCCGCCTGGCATTGGGTCTCCGGTCAATATTAACAGTCGCCCGGCCTTATTTTTTCGACTCCTGTCCCATACAGTGTTGGAGAACTGGTGGGAAAGAGAGTTTTCGAGTGAGAAACATCAAAATAAAGACAAATATGGCCTGTAATCACTGAAAATGAATTAGGAGCTGCCTACTACTGCTGTTATTGCTACTGCTGTTGTTCCTGTGGGTCCTGATGTTTTTGTTGCGATGGCTGCCATGTTCCTGCTCTTGGTGCTAACATTCAAATATAACCAAATTTAATCTGACTTAGTCAATAATGACAAAATAGTACCACAGCAGCAGTAGGCAGAACCTCTATTTACTTTTTTTTTTTTTATTGTCGTAAGAGGCAACATTTGGCTCTAATTTAACTTTTCCCATCTAAAGACCCGTTTTCCTACCAGGTCATTAACATTTTAGAGACTTGAAGCCATACAAAAACAGAAAATAGGGCCGCCCGACTCTTCTTTATATATATAAAGGATCTCCTTCCATTCCGTCATTGTTACACTTGAATCTACGATACTTCCACCAATACTTCACTTTGATTGAAGCCAGGCGGTGATTCTTCCCTTGAACAATAATGCAAGACGCGAATGCTTTCTGTTTTAATGCTGTAGTACAAGCGAGAGGGAGTTGGGAGGAGGAGAAAAAAATATGTATACACGTGTATATTGTTCAGCTCTGGTGCGCACAAGGCCACAGTGAGGTGGCGTGATACTATCCTACAAATAAAAGAAATAATTGGAAGGAACATACCTGCATATCCTGTTTATACCTCCGTCATTTGGCCCCAGGAGGGCGTGAGGGTGGGTGACTGAAGGACACACACACACACACACACACACACACACACACACACACACACACACACACACACACACACACACACACACACAAGCCTAAGTGATAACATATATTAAGATCTGGTTAATATTTACTGTTTAGTTCTTGAGGCAGGATTAAACAAAGGACATTACCATCTTGTGGCGGATGATGATAATGCAATCCCTTATAACATTTTTCTCTACATGTTTTCATGTATATTAAGGGATAAGTAAGGTTGTAATAGATTCTCATATTTTCTGTATATCTTTGAAACTCTTTGCAAACTGTTGGGTCTTTTCTTCTTTGCCTTTTTTAAACGTTTTTTGTTCGTAGCCAGATTGCCTATTATATGAAAAAATATGGATATTTCTCTTAACCCTTTAGGAATTAGTGCATTAAGGTGACCACGCTTTCACATTTCCTTCAGTTTCTTTTCTTTTCTTTTTTTTTGTTTCCCCATAGTTATATACTTTCTCATAAAACATCTACTGAAGTACAGAAGATGCAAAAGAGGAAAAACACACAGCTAAAGGCCAAATGTTTATGCTTCCGGAAAGATGAGGAGAATGAGAGGTCATGAAAGATAATAGAACAAAATCTCTACACTACACACCCACTTTCCCACCGTCTTAGATACACATAAGCCTCGTTTGATCCTCCCAGACACAGCTATCTTTTACTGCTTCTCCTCCCGTCCACCTCCTGCTCACTGGCTTCATCCAGACACTCCTCCTCCTCCTCCTCCTCCTCCTCCTCTTCCTCCTCCTATTCAATACTCTTGCTCACTACTGCCGAAGCATTGCTATTTCTCTCTCTCTCTCTCTCTCTCTCTCTCTCTCTCTCTCTCTCTCTCTCTCTCTCTCTCTCTCTCTCTCTCTCTCTCTCTCTCTCTCTCTCTCTCTCTCTCTCTCTCTCCTCTTCTCTTCTCTTTTTCTTCTACTTTTCTCCTTTCCTCTCTTCTCCTTTTCTCCTCTCCTTTCCTTTTCTTCTCTTTTCTCTTCTCTTCTCTTTTCTTCTCTCGTCCCGCTAGGCAAAGAACAATCAAACAAACTTCTCGTTCTATCACAATTCGCAATGAACACTCACCCTTACGAGCATATAGAAATAAACAAGTAAAAATAGATTAAGTGAAAAAGAAGTACTACCACTTTCTCCCTGGCGAGGCCTTTCGGAGAAGTCATCTATCGCTGGTTTTTCCTGTGACGTATTGGGTATGATGGACTTTCCCGAGCTGACCAGTATTGAGGCCTTGGGGACGAGTTGTAAGGAAGCAGGCCGTGGAGGGCATTGGTGCTCACTGCCTTTGAAATGCCAGCAAACGAGAAGACAATTTGCTTTTTTTTTCTTTCATACCTTAGTTAAGATAAATTTGTTTTAATGATTTTTATTACAAATAGTGTTATTTTTATTTATTTTTATTTTTCACAATTTCTCGAGAAAACTAGGTTCCAATAAAGGCTTTTCGCCGATTGTTTCTGCCGCATTACCCCAAAAGAAATGAAATATGAAAATATAGCGGGACTCAGCTTTGACACTGATTCCCACGGACATTGTTCCTTAAGATAAATCTGGAGGAAAGAAATGAGGGGAGGATGGGGGTGTGTGATGAAAACTACAATAGGTGGTCTACGTGTCGCAGGATTTTTTTAATGTAAGATGGGAGGAAGTCCGGCAGATGGCAGAATAAAAGATGGTAAAAAAATGGTCTACTCAATGCTGGTGCCTAAAAAGTTAGATTGAAAATTGAAGTTTTTTTTCTTCTTTTTCTTCTGTCTTTGTGTGAAGGAAAATAATTGTCTTTAGAGGGCAGGCTGTGACTGTCCCCTTGTGTTGCGAGTCACTAATGTAAGCCTTCATTGAGATTACAGCTGGCTTTAATGATAAGTTCATAGCACCCTGAACCAGTGCTATCAGACTGCACTACAAGTAATAATCGTGATGCATTAATACATGTCTTTTCTTCTATCTTTCTGTAGGCAAAGGCTCAGCAGCAGCAGCAGCAGCAGCAGCAGCAGCAATAAGCAATGAAAGGGTTACTGCTTCTGGTGGTGGTGGTGATGACGGCAGGGCTGGTGGCCGGACAGTTTAAGTTTCCAGGTGTGTGCGTGTGTGCCTGTACGCGCGAGTGCGTGCGTGCATGTGTGCTTAATTACATCTCTGTGTGCGTGTGTGTATTATAAATATGCGAATGGAAAAGTTTCTGTAAATACGAACACCAAGGGCCTTTAGAATACTTCACATCAATTACAAGAATATATGAAATCTTCATGAAAATATTATTCCTCTTTAACGTTATGATGTTCACTTGATCAGGTGCGTCGACTGCAGACCAAGCTGGATGCAACTGCCAACCGTTCTCTTATTGTGCCATAGACTTCGATAATGTGAGTATTTAGTGTTTAATACTGTTTTCAGTATTTAGGAAATAAACTACAAGAACGAGAGCTTTGATTGCAATAAAGTATTATGATATGATGCGACTAAAACGTATTTTATCAAATACAGAACATGTAATTTGAAAAGAATGAGCATTCCTTTTATTTTTTCATTAATTTTAGGTAACCATAAGTGCAACAACATCAGATGTATTTGCAAGATATTTCATGTATCGGTAAATCAGAATATTAACGCAGTAAGAATGAAGAGACCACCTCAAGTGTTTACTTGTTTGAGGCTCTGCCTCCTTGTTGCACCGCTGCAGTGCGCTGAAGTTTTTAATACTCAAAATGCAAACTTTAGAATAATGGCAGGCAATACTGGCACATCCGCGGATACCAGAATGAGTAAATCAGTATATTTTATTCTTTTGACAGTTGTAATGCTGAACCATGTCAAGTCTTCTCACTGCATCATTTTATTTTATGACAGATCGGGAACGGCTGCCAGCTTGGAGACGGCAGCCAGGGCGTCTGTTGCCCCGCAGCGGACGCTGCTCGTCGTGAGTTCTTTGAGATTCCACCATCTTTCGTTCTAAACCTGGAGAGGAAAGAGGAAAAATAATGGTCAATGTCCCGAAAACGTGAATAAAAAAATGATCATAAAGAAGTTTTTATTTACAATTGATTGGTATTTACACGTTGTTATTGCTCCAACGTGAATCCGTGATCTCCAGTGTAGTGCTCATTCTCCAGGTGTTGTGTGTTCGATATGTTTTTAATTCTTAATTTCCTTATTACTGAATTACTTTTCTTTCACTTTTTACGTCTAATAAATATTTCCTTATTCATTGATAGACTGTACTGGCGGGTCCTGAGCTAAATGTATTACTATTATTTTTTTTTTGTACAGCCAGCAGCGCGAGTGACTTTGCTTCAGGCATGGTCAACTTGAACACCAGGAATGCCTTTGCCGAGTCGCGACCTGGAGTGGCAGAGAGCCAGCTGGAGGTAGGGGTGAGGGCGGGTGTTGCTGCGGTGGACAACCTGGCCGCCTTGGAACAAACATTAGTGCAGTGAGTGACTCTGTGTTTACCTCTCCAGGGTGACATCAGTGGTACATATTACATGAAGGCCAGCAAATCCTTCACCCTTCCTTATTTTCTTTATCATCGCCTGCAGGAACAACAACTTCGTGAGTAGGGGCACCCCAGCGTCCAACCACGTGCATCAGTCCAGAATCCGACAGAGTGCGCGTGACATGGACAAGCGTGCATGGGCCATTGTAATGGCTTCCTCCACTGTAATGCAGAGGTGAGTCACTTTGTTTAGGTTTCTGAATCATCTGCAGAATCCGACAAAGATAATGCTTTCCCAACAATCATTTGAACGCAATTCTCGCTCGTGAACTATCCGTTTCTATATGACTGCAATGTGTTATCTCACCTGCCGAGGGCACATGTACGGCTACTTACTTAATCAGTATTTCACCCTTTCAGCGAGGGCTTGACTAGATCACAAGGTGGCCTGGGACTGCGAAACGTGCGTGTGTCCGAAACCTCACTTAGGGACCGGTGTCCACCTAAAGTGACGTGCAGCAACCCCACCAACAGATATCGCACCGCGGACGGCTCTTGCAACAACTTACAGAATCCAGTGTTTGGTCAGAGCAACACACCTGCCCAGAGGATTCTCCCTCCCACTTATGAAGACGGTGAGTGGACACTCCTTGTACCTTACTAGTTTTTTTTTTTTTCCGAAACGCAAAACCATCAAATCAAACAGTGTCCTCCCATACCTCCCTCTATCCCCATTGTTGTTGTAAATATTGGTAAGTGCGTGTTATCCTTTTCTTATTGCAGTACATGTAATTCGTCACTCTTGTCTCTGCCAGGGTTGTCTGCTTTCCGCGTCAGCGGTGTGGACGGTTCTCCTCTGCCCAATGTAAGAAGGGTCAGCAGCTCAATAATGGTTGACATCAATGAGCCGGATCCCACCTTCACGCTCGCCGTGATGCAGTGGGCGCAGTTCATGGACCACGACTTTGCACACATACCTTTTCCTTCCCTTGGTGAGTTCTGCTCATCGCTCTATGGCTGCTGGAGAAAGGTCTTGTCTCATGAGCCTATATACTAATATAATGAAAAGTAGACTCTCTGCAGGGCGATATAATGCTGTGAGAAACAAGAATCTTTCATATGTTTTTTATTTCCCCAGAAAATGGCCAAGGTATTAACTGCTGCCCCGAGGACCCAAATACACAACTTCACCCTCGCTGCCAGCCTATCGACGTGTCTGGAGACTCATTCTTTTCCAGGTTCCGAAGTAAATGCATGAACTTCGTGAGGAGCATGCTTGCCGTGGGTCCTGCAGAGGACTGCACCTTTGGGTTTGCTGAACAGGTAATAAAAGCCTCGCAACCGTGTGATCGTTATTTTTAGTCAGTAAATGCTATTCTTAGAATATCATGCTTTTTTTTTTTTTTTCTAAGGGTGTTGAGTACCTGATGAAGTATTGAATTGTGGGAACAGAATTGACTAAAATAGAACTATTTTTCATCACTAAATTTTTCACTTTCTTCTTCCAACAGCTGAACCAATTGACCCACTGGATTGACGGCTCCAACGTGTACGGCTCCGACGACGAGGAACAGCGCTCAGTGAGAAGCTTCCAAAACGGTCTCCTGAAAACTTCCAGTGGCAACATGCTGCCCTTCAACCCCAACCAAGGAGGAGAGTGTGAGGCGGAGCTGCGTAACGCTAAATGCTTCCTTGCTGGTGAGTCATCGTGGTGATTTTCTTTTATTTCCGCAATCAGGTAATAGGACTTCCATAAGCGGAACACCTTGAGTATTTTTGCTTGTCCTTCATTGTTGCGTCATAGTGAAATGACGTAATAGACACATTCCTGCGTTGGTCAAACACTTTTTCTATTCATCTCATACGAGGCATCTTTGAATGTTGTGATTCCTATGAGAACACAGCGATGCGTAGACAGTGTCATCACATGGGATACCAGACACATCATATCTTAGTCACCTTCTTTCCTCCTTCATCTGAAGGCAAGATCAAATAGATACAGAATGCAGCTCTGTTTTTCACCCGGAGAACTATATTCCATGCTCGCCCCTTCTTTACCCATACAGGCGAGTCCCGCGTGAACGAACAGCCAGGCCTTACTACCATCCACACCATTTGGATGCGGGAACACAATCGCGTCGCCACGGAGCTACAGCAACTCAACCCTCAGTGGTCGGACGAGGATGTGTTCCAGGAGGCGCGCCGCATTGTTATCGCCGAGATGCAGCACATTACCTTCAATGAGTGGCTTCCCATCATCATTGGTGAGTGGAACTAAAAAATCAGTGAATCTTCATTATTGTTAGTGATTTAAAGGAGTTACTGGAAGGGAGAAGAATGGACAAGGTTCATCTGGCTCTTTTCTCCAAATAAAATGATGGTCATGGTAACATGCCATGTCTACTGACTGTATTTAATTTTGTTTTACTTCATTATCTGCAGATCGTCTGCTTCAATTCATAGTACATTTTTTATATGCATTTTTTTTTTGAATAGACAATCACATTTTTTGTTTCAGGTCCACAATTCGTTCGAGCGTTCCGAATCGGGGCAAGGCCTCCGGGTTCGGGCTTCAGTAACGACTACAACCCAACTATCAATCCAAACATGAACAACGAATTCTCTACCGCTGCCTTCCGCTTCGGCCACTCTCTAGTGCAAGGAACACTCAAGTAAGCACCCCAGTCTGTCTGCCTTTCTTACGGGACTGGTACCCTTACTGAGTTTTCCTTATCCACCTTTATCTTATATGACGAGAAACTCCACAAAAATGTTTTCTTAAAGTCTTTCCTCCGTGTCTTTGTCAGCCTGTCTCTTACATTTTCTGTACTCACCCACCTCTCTATGCTTGCAGTCTAATTGGGCGGGACGGGTCGCTCAGCACAGTACTCCTTAGAAACAACTTCAATTCGCCTCACCTCATTCAAAACGAAGGGCGCTTTGATGACCTGGTGCGCACCCTGGTTCAGTCCCCCTCTCAGAGCTTCGATAACTTCGTCACCCAAGATCTGTCCAACCATCTCTTCCAGGTGAGCACTCATTGTTATACGAATGTACGGTACGTATTTATCTGTATGTACGTATGTATGCATGTATCTATCTCTCTATAAATCTGTCAATCAATCAGTCTGCCTATTTATCTGTCTCTTATCTATCCTTGTCAATCAATTTATCTAAGTGTTGGTATATCTTTTCTATCTCTCTAGACTCCAGAATTTAACTTTGGCATGGATCTGATGAGCCTCAACCTCCATCGAGGGCGTGACCACGGCATCGCCACCTACAACTCCATGAGGGAGGTGTGTGGACTGCGTCGTGCTACTACCTTCGAGGATCTCAGTGACCAGATAATTCCTCCGGTTAGTAGTACAAGTCAAACTAATATTATAACCATTGGGTAGCTCTCACTTCTGCGAAAATTTATTTAAGTAACAATGAAAGGGTAAAGGAGAAGTTACATTCATGGCAACCTGACTAATCTATTCTTTTCAAACTAGCTTGTAAAAGATGTTAGTGTTTTCAGAGATATTTTCATGATTCCGCATCATTAATAGTACAAAACATTAATGACAACTAGACTTCTCTTCTCTTCGGTCTAATGAAAATACAGTCTTCAAATGTGTAGGGTGGAATTTAATCTTTCCTCCCAGTTCTCAAGAAAGGTCAGAGTTTGATGAGTTTCAGGCTCGCATTCTCAAACACTTGTGCTTCATCTCCATTAATTCAAAAAACATTATTTGAATTTACACGGGTTTTTAAGGTGTTTTTTTAATGGTTCTAGAGGCAGAATGACAAATTTCTACTTTATTTACTGGAAAAAACACTCTGGGCCTTTGAAAATAGTCGTGGTGAGAGAGAAAAGCGTTTCTGAGCAATCTTCTCTCCCCTGCAGCTCATCAACAGGCTGAAGTCTCTGTACAAGAGTGTGGACGACATCGACTTCTTCGCCGGTGGCATGTCCGAGACGTCGCTGGAAGGTAGTTTGCTGGGCTGGACCTTCACCTGCGTCGTGGGTGACCAGTACGCGCGCCTTAAGAAGGGAGACCGATTCTTCTATGACCTTGGAGGACAGACAGGCTCATTCAGAGAAGGCAAGGCGGATGTCACACATTTTTTGGTTAACCCTTTTATTTTCTCACGCTAGGTTAGGAAGGCGTCATGCTTTTTGTTTCATTTAACCACGCTGTGTTATATGAGAAAAAAAGTTGGTCATGCTATATGACAAAAGATATCCAAGGAAAAATGGAAATATGTATATAGATTTAAACTGTTGGTCAGGCTGTCATTATACGCAAAAAATAAAAAATAAAACAAATATCTCAAATTACGGTAAGGCGTAAAATTCTCTCATATATCACATGACACTACATCAGAAGCAACCTCAGCCACTGTGATGCAATCCTGTGTGTGCATTTCAGATCAACTGGACCAGATTCGCAGGTCGTCCTGGGCTCGAATTCTGTGTGATAACTCTGAACTGACAGCCATGCAGCCTCTTGCCTTCCAGCTTCCCAGCCACAAACTGTGAGTATAGAGAGAGAGAGAGAGAGAGAGAGAGAGAGAGAGAGAGAGAGAGAGAGAGAGAGAGAGAGAGAGAGAGAGAGAGAGAGAGAGAGAGAGAGAGAGAGAGAGAGAGAGAGAGAGAGAGAGAGGGAAGCGGGTCATGAAAACACTTTGAGGGCTATAAACGAAGGATCAGAGGTGGACGGGAAGGGAATGAACAAGGGCAGAGTGGAAGGAACAATGTTTTGCTTACGTATCTAATAACAAGGGCACCAGAATGAGACGAAATGACATGGGGGTGGGCGCAGTGGGTTGGCAACTGTATGAAATGGAGTGCAAATACCTACACTGATGACATGGGAATGAAAACAGCAGACAGTTCCAGTATGAATGAATGAATATTTATAGGAATGGAAGGGACGGGAAGACAAGAGGAGAGAGAGAGAGAGAGAGAGAGAGGAGGGGAGATGAATACTATATAGAACAGTCAGACGCAAGCAACGCAGGACTGGAAGTGACTGACGGGAACAAAGGGGAACGAAACGAACCAGTTTTTTTTTTATCATGGTGGAAATGTAACACGAAGCAGGACCAGAATAGAATGAAAGTAAAGGTACCGGTACACGAACAAGAAGAAAACACACGTGGTATTGATGGAAAATGCAATATGAAATCGAATCAGCGAAAATAAAGATACGAGAAAGAAAAAAAAGAAGAAACACGAAGCATAACAAATATACACAGTGAGGCGCAATAGTCAATAGACACGTGTCCATATTAGAAAAATAAAACGTGGTAGCAAAAAAGAAATGAAAATGAAATAGAGATACGTGAAACATTTGGAGAAGAAAGAAAACATAACACGTACTGAGAATATAACTTAAACATAAAATAGATAAAAAAGAGGATCAATAAAAACAAGAAAAAATAAACAAAACCAGTCACCATAAATAAAAGAGTAGCGATATTAAGAACATTAAAAAAGAAATGGAAAACACAGAAAAGAGAGAAAAAAAACCCTAAACTAAATCTAAAGAAAAATAGAAAAAGAAACAAAGAAACCAATGAAAGAAATTAAATGCAAAAAAGAAGAAAATAAATGAAAAACATAGAAAGAGAAGAAAAATAAACTAAAATATAAAGAAAAATAGAAAAAAACAAAGAAGAAGTGAAAGGCAAAGAAGAAAATAGACAAATAAAAAAAAAAGTACAAAATATCTGTACATAATCTGAAAAACGAAACCCGAACGACAGTGATGAAAATAAAAATGAATTAATAAATAAAAAAGTCAGTGGTAAAAATTGAATGCAAAGAAGATGAAGAAAACAGACAAATAATAAAACAAATTCGAAATAACTGTTCATAAT
>JAHFWG010000659.1:56049-69115 GCA_020233015.1 Callinectes sapidus | reverse complement strand
TTCATAGATAACCTATATTGTCGTTTATTTAATGTAAAATTCTAACAGGAAATGCACGAGACGAAACAACAACGCATTTGTGTATAAATGAATCTGTAACTAAAAGAATGATGAAAACAAAGAAAAAAATCATGAATATGCAAAACATGTTATTGAGAAAGATGAGGAGAAGAAAGAAAAAAGAAACGAAGGAAAGGGAGAGGAATAACTGACGGCGTCTGTACTATGTAGACTGTAAAAGTAAAAGAAAGAAAGGAAAGGAAAGAAAGGGAAAGGAAACCATGCTAATTATGGTATTCAAAGAGAGGAGGAGGAGGAGGAGGAATTGTGTTAGTTTAAAGATACCAGAGGAGGAAGAGGAGGAGTGTGTGGAGGAAGAGGTGGAGAGTGAATTGCAGGAGTGACACCTTTGCGACAGGTGACAGACAGCAGAACAGTGACCTTGAAGCTGCCAAGTGTAACGTAACTCAATTTTCTCCACGTTCGTCCTCAGAAAAAGAGTAAATAAAACAAAATCTTAATTTAATTTTTATCCAGTTTGCAGTATTAATTTTCTTGTATTTGTACAGCGTGACTTACTTGTATCATTATTATTGTGGACATTGATACAGTGATAGTGATGGTGATGACGGTCACACACACACACACACACACACACACACACACTTTGCCCTACATACAATAGTCTCGTAAAGATAGATGGTAATAAATATGCAAAACATTACAATATTTTCTCACATCAGCTTGAGAAATCCCTTTGTTATATATATAAACAATTCGTCCTTTCTTATACTTGTTTTTTTTTCATAAGTAAAGCAAGATCCCTCTGTTTCTCCTCTGAAGTGTTTGTCATTGCCACAAGTATTTCTTTTTTGTTTAATTTTGTATTTTACATTGTTTTAATTTCGAGTCATTATCAGACTTTATTTTTCTCTTTTCGTGACTTTCACCACATCAGGGAATTATGTTACATCAGTTTTCTTTGTATCCTTTCATGTACCTACATTTTTATTAAACTTCTAAACACCCTTCAACACATATACATAAAATCCTAAAGGCACAGTGAAATGTAGTACTTAACACATTCACATAATATCTTCATCTTTTTACAATATCACCATATCGTATTATAACGTGATACTTCTTAGACTGAAAGGTGACGCTGGGCTACAATAAATGTAGTAAAATTGACGCAACTCCTAAATTCATCAAAGGGTCTTTCTGTTGCACCTTTATGTATCTGTGTATATCTTACTATGAAGCTTGTTTTACTGATACTTTCATCACTTGTGGCTTAATGATTGTCACTGTAATTTGTTCACTATAAGCACATCTATTTCACTTTGTTATTGCGTAGTGTTTATACTTTCACTTGAAAACAAAGTGGACCATGTATGTACGTTTGTGCGTATGAATGTGTATGACTATTGTGGACTCGTTTACCGTTTTCTGTTCCGCCGTCCTACATCCGTTTTTTCTGTGTCCCATCCGTTCTTATTTTTCGTGGTGCTGTTTCAAAAGGCAGGGATGAGGTAGCGGTTTGCCAACACCTGTCTCATTTCCCTACGCACCCATCCCTTCACTTACAGGCCATCCCTTTCCACTATATTTCCATACCTTTCCTAGCACTTCCCTTCTTTCCTATCTCTCTGGTGCGCTGAAGTAACTGTAAAGGTGTGCTTCCTGTATTTCCTAATTTTCCCCTCTCCTACTGTGCCTACACCTCCGCTTCCTCCTTCACCATTTCTTCCTCCCGTCTCTCTGCTTCCCTGCCTTCCTTGTTCCTTTTTCTCTTTATTCCTCTTTTCTTACGAGTTTTGGAGGTCCGATGAAGACTGAGAGAGAGAGAGAGAGAGAGAGAGAGAGAGAGAGAGAGAGAGAGAGAGAGAGAGAGAGAGAGAGAGAGAGAGACGGGGACGTACAGCCATCATCCGCTTCCTCTTCCTCACAAACACACACACACACACTCTCTCTCTCTCTCTCTCTCTCTCTCTCTCTCTCTCCCTTCTGAACTCATAATGACTTTACTTATGACGTTTGTTGTTGTGAACTTGTGATGCTGCCGGTGATGGAGATTATTATCATTATTAAGAAGCAGGTATCAATGATTATTAACTTATTTTCCAGGCGGTGCACTGTCAGCAGAAGAAGACGGTACGCAACACCTGACTCGTTGCATCAGGATGGCCGAACCGTTGGTCAAGAGTCCAGATTACATCTTCCCACTCACTTCCAGGGACATAGAAGCCGTGTGCAAGTAAATATGATGGAATTCTTGATAGAAAATTAGGTAGATAGGTCGGTAAAGGGCCTTAAGACTGAAAAATTACTTAAGAAAGATGGGAAGGAATTGTTTATCGAATAGAGTGGTAGATAAATGGAACAGACTTCGTAATCAGATTGTTAGTGTTGAGAATAATGGAGTTCTAAAAGATTAGACAAATTTAGGAATAGGGAGTGATAGAAACAGGTAAGTATGTTTCATCCAGGGATTGTCACGTGTATGTAGGCTTGATGGAATCTTGCAGCTTCCATTATTTGTTATGTTATGTTATTATGTTATGTTCTTAAATCATTGAGTTTCCTACTTGTTTTTTTACTTTCTTCTCTCTTCGTGGAGGCTTTGGGAGGACTTCGTGTACTGCGTCAAAGAGTACGCCATGACTCACCTGACGGCGCCGCAACAAAGAGAGTTCTACCAGGTGATCGACAGCTCCATCAAGTCTGCTAACGAGCTGTGCATGAATGATCCCGAGTATATGAGAGGTACAAAAAAAGAAAAAAAATGTTCTTGTATGATTATCACTCACTAAGAATCAAGCCTTACACAAACATAATGAATAATTTTCCTACCAACATAGTAGTACCGCATGCATTATGGAGTGGTTACAGGTAGTTGTCTGGATAGTGTTCTTTCTTTCTATTGATATCTTAATGAGTATGTGTTTCGTCTTCATTACAGCCTACATGGGCAACGCTCCGTGCTTGAGAAGGGTGTCCACTAACAGTTCCCTCTGCGGGGATCAGTACCGATACATGGCGGAAATAGTGCAGGGTCTAACGGCCACCGATGCTCAAGTCTGCTGGTAAGTTCGGAGTGGCTGGCAACATAATGACATCCATATGACTGTTCTCTTTTATTCAGAAACTTGAGCCTCACTTTCTGTTTATTATAGTTTTAGCCTTTTGCAATACTTTGTTCGTTCATTATATCTTCTCGTAGCAGTCTTAGATTTCTTCCAATATTTTCTGCCCCTCACTCATGGCACCACAATCTCTCCACAGCGCCCATCTCAAGTTCCGGGAGTGCGTGCTGCAGAGAACGCCGCGAGAGTGTGACGGGGCGGGAGGAGCTCTTGAGAACGGTCCTCCTTCACACTTCATGCGTACCTTACTAGACCGTGCCCTTGGCTACCTCCTTCAAAAATGTCAGAACTTTGTGTGAGTATGTGCTGGTGGAAGAAATGAAGGTAGCTAACGCCCACGCCATAGAAAAGTAGATTTTTAGAATACAACGCAAGAAACGATACAAATAAGTATTATGGATCAATTATATGATAGACAGGATATAAGTATGAACAGGTCCAGGTCTTGTATAAAAGTTAGACATACAGTACATGTATACACACACGTCTTACTGATTGCTTCGCCTTACCCACCACAGCCCCAACTCGAGAGACTGCCCACCAGGAAACTTTGAAGCACTTCCCTCCACCACCACCACCATTGGTCCAGACAAGGCCACGGACATGGGATTGGACGGCGGTGGCGCTTTTGGCGGTGGTGCTTTTGGTGGTGCGGGTGGACATGTGGACAACGGTGCGGGTAGCAACAGTAATGCCCACAACCATCTTGGACCTGCAACACCTAGCAGCGTTTCGTCTCCAACTCACAGTAGCCCACACACCCCTCGCTTCACCTGGACCACCCCAAGCACTTCTCAAGTCACCTCTGATCCGTCGCTCAGTCTCGCGGGCAACAGTCTCTTTGGGGCGGAAAGTCAGCAGTACCGTGGCTCCGGGAAGGCTGTAGTGCCGTCCATGACTCTCCTCAGTCTCTTTATCTTCCTCCTGGCTTCCGTCTAGATCGTGGTTGCGGTGCCTCGGGTTCTTTCTGTTCGTCTGTCCGTCCGTCCGTTTCTGTCCGAGATGTTTCGTGGTATGTACAATATGTAGTGTTGAGATGTAAATCAGGGTTGGCATGCTACTTTTGTATACGTTTATTGCTCTGCTCTGCTCCACTTTCTTTTCTAACTTCATAGAACACATATACTAGGAAAAAGAAACGCACGCACACACACACACACACACACACACACACACACACACACACACACACACACACACACACACACACACCTTCTTTAGATCTGAATGAAGATATACTTTTCATGTTCACCCGACACACATTGCTGTGTATCGGAGGCCTAATGGAGCAGAGCGAACAACCAGAGAGGCACGTGTCCTCAGCTGCATTTAGTTACATGATAGGAAGAATGGGGATCGGAGATGAACCAACCCGACAGCCCTTTATAAACGCACAATCCTACCCAAATACGTACATACTCGTCCTTGTCGAGGCGTACACAGCTGTGCCTTGATAGGTGGCACCTTGTCCTGCATCGTAAGTCTTCCTCAAAATTATTACAACATGAAAAGAAATAAAAACGAAAGAAAATCTCGTGCCGTCAACTGGGACAGACTCACTGCACAGCAGGGTTTTGTAGTAGAAAAATGCTTAATGTAAGTGTAAATATAACATTTTTAGAATATCACTTTTGCACTTCACATATATTTTAAAGATAAAAGACAGGTGAGAAGTCCGTCCCAGTTGACAGTACTGAAAAAAAAAAATCCTGAATTAGTGGATGTACTTTTAAGAACCAATTTGAAACTAACTTTTTTTATTTTTATTTATCGTTTTATTTTTTTCTTTACCATTTGTGTTCATGTTGGTGCAGGCAACACGTAGTTTAGTGAAACATCATTTATGACAGGGGGAGAGAAATTTTATATGGAATGAAAATACAGACAAGGAAGTTCCCTTTCTAGGCATAGCTGTGTACTTTTATAAATGATGATGTAAAAAATCTATTTAGTGTGTAAAGAGAGGAGTCACTAAGCGAGGAGTGAGAGTGGGCCGAGTGAAGGTGTGCTGTGTTGGATAGTGGGTTGGTTGGCCAGTGACCCAAGCTCTGGAAAGTGAGCTCAATAGAGAACAGAGACCACCCCTGCTACCAGGCTCAATGCACCGCCATTGTGTTAGGCAAGTCACATGTTGTTGAGGTACTGTATGACTAATTGTCCTAGCTTTGACAAATTACAGAATTATTAACTTATTTTGGGGTATGAGGGGTATATATATATATATATATATATAATATATATATATATATATATTATATATATATATATATATATATATATATATATATATATATATATATATATATATATATATATATTGTAAGGTAAATCGAAGTTCTCCCTCTACCTTAACTGTCAAACACAATGCCGGTAAATGTTTGTGTGGCACAGCACGTCACTCACTGCAAGTTAAGGGTAGATTGGCTTATTATTTCGAATTGCAATATGAATTTGATTCTTGAACTACTTATTGTATAGGAAAACAGCAGAAGATTGACATTTTTATTGTCATTTCACATACACTTTATTGATGAGCTGTAGAGATTCCATTATCGTTGCTGTTTTCTCATTAATTCATATAACTTTTGTTATTTTTCTAGAGAGGAAACTGGGGAATATAATTTGTATGATGACCACGTGAACTTCATGTATAAGTTGTGTAGAGATGGTGAAAAATGTTTATCACTTCATTGGGAACAAGTATACTGGTATAGGCCTGACTGGCTCAATCTCTCGTATGTACATCCAATCCTTGTCCCCGAGCCATCCCTGCACTGCGATTGTCAGGTCACGTTGGTGAGTGGGACAAAGCTTGGAGACTAAGCTATTGTGGCGTTTTTGTATGTTGGTCTAGTCAGTTTAGAAACACACACACATACACACACAAAAAAGCAAAAAATACGGTAGTTTCCCTTAAAAATGTAATTCATAGTGCACTCCTGTAAAAGACTGAATGGTGACTTAAATAGTTTTTAAAAGATGATGTTTCAGCAGAAATTATCCTTACCCTTATTCTTCTGGTCAAGCACACAATGCATGATAGATTTAGCCTATGAATGTAGGTAGATTAACATCCCTAGACACGGCTATTTCCCTACAAATTCCGTAGACTTGATCTTCTGGTAATAAAGACAACCTCTAGCGTCTAGAGCGTTAGAAATAGGATTTTTTTTTTTCGGAGTTTAAAGCTTAGATCAATATATTAGGAAATATCTGTAGTTCTTTGTATCATAGGAATAATTCTCAGATATCCTAGCTGCCATTGTTACTCCAAATTGTTTCGAACCTCATGTGTTCGAGCAAATGTGTTCGAGCATCGTTGGCTGGAAGTGCGCGTGCGCGGTAAGTTCTTTTCAGCCATTGAAAAACAAGAATAAAGATATCAGCCAATCAAATGGCTTTGCGTCTGTAAAGGAAGGATGGCTGTCCGCCATGATGAAGCTCTGGATCATTCTCTCGCCATGTCCGCTTGTGAAGGGTGTTTGTTCTCTTATTTTGGGAGGTAAGACCACACTGTTTTGTTTTGTTTTGTTTTTCCGTAGTAGGAGGAAGCACGACACAAGAAAGTTGTGAGAGAATTGGGGGAGAGAGTGGCTGTGACGAGTGGCGTGATGTGAGGGATAACAGGTAAGCCAGGTGAGACTAGAAATAAGGTGCACAGACGAACCACATCGCGGAGAGCCGCAAAAGAGACTTTAGAATACCAAGCAGTATTCGCATTCCCTGTTGAAGTTACGGCCAGTTGCTAAGGAACACTACGATTGCTTCCACTTTGGGCCTAGGCGAACTAAGTGGTTCCTTAGGGTCCTCGAAGGCAGCAGAGATCCCCAAGCTACTGCTATTATTGATTTATTATTATTAGTTTAGAAATTAAAGTGTGTGCATGCCACGGGACCACTTGAGGAGGTTTGGAATTCCTGCACTAAAGTTTAGAAAACAAGGGCCTCCAAGCAAAATTCTTCATAAGGTCCTCAAAAGCCTAGAAACGTCCATGCACGTGGAGGGAAAAAGCCAGACACCAGCAAGGCTACACAAGGCAGTCTTTCGAACTTCGTAGTCCCTTGCAATACGAGTTACCCTACAGACATTGATAGCGCCATAGTAGGAAAAACAGCAAGTACAATTATAGTTAGACTTTAATAAAAGGATGTTTACAAAGCTATAATTCTAGAGTCAGTTAATAGCTGAAAACTACTATTAGATGCTTTTATATAAGTGACTCACTGGTATCTAAGCTGGATTTAAAAGGGGTGGTGGGCGTCGCTGACACTGCAGACGGGCGAGTGGTATCAGCTGTGAGCGTGTGATTGACAGACCCAAGGAGCGATTCCAAAGAGGATGTGCAGGCTGTGGTGAAGATGCAGACTCCCATCATTATAAGCTGGAGTTAAGAGTTACTAAATAAAGTACTGGGTGAGATACACATTGGTTAATATTTACTTATCGTTATTAAGGTATCTTACTATTTGCTTTTCATTTTGTTATTACTGTTTCGTATGTAACAACAGCCTTTTATAGAATCCACATCTCACTGCTTGGTGGTGCACTTCTAGCCATATTTCTCCCTTATCGGTGTCCAGGAGTCACCAAGCCCCTATGTTAGGTTAGGCTGCCATATAGGGTGGTTAAGGAGGCTTGGGGGTCAAAGACAGAGTATTGGTTGAACGTGCGATATTACTGGGGAAAGCAACCAGTCTCAATGACACACACAAAAAAAAGAGTGCACTAGTGGTAAGTAGGCAGTGTAATATTTCTAAGACACTTCTGTACCCTTCATTTAGAATTAATACTCATAAATATATTTGTGCAGGATATGAAAATCCTTGCATTACTTTGGGGTAGGTGCTAGCTTAGGTTAGGATAGGTTTAATTAGAGTGCACCAATGTTTTTTAATATTCATTTGTCATTATATAGTGCCACTTGGTTAGGAACGATGGTCTGACAAAAAAAAAGCACCTAAACAATTTAATAAAATGCTCAAAACGCTACCAGAACACGTAAATGCTTCTGTAGCGGGAAAAAAACACAAACTGAATGTGTTGGGGACAGGATTGGGTAAGAAATAAGCAATTTTGTTTTCTAGTTTGATTATACAAAATGATCATTAAACTACAGAATCTAAATGAAGGGAGATTGAGATAGAATGATATCCAAAAATAAATATTGACTGTGTTGCCTCACCACAGTTGCTGAGCAGAGAGCAGGAATCCACCAATCAGGACCATGGAACATCTGACACAGCATCATATAGTGACCATCAAGGCTCTCCCTCAAGATGTAAGTGTTAATTAACATGTTAAGGTTCAAGGATAATTCCTCATTGAGGTTATTACTGATACCTAACTTTGGAATTTTTGTGAATAATGCTAGTAAATAATCTTGTGCCGAGAGTAACGACTAAAACTGAACCATCCATGTAGCCAATTGTATGGACTATTCAGGAGACATAGCAGTTACATTTGTGTATAATACTTCAAATAATATGATTTATTCTTCTCCAGAGTTTCCTTGCTGCACTGGAAGCTGGTCTGCAGAGTCTGTCTCAGAAAAGTATGAATGTGGAAAGGCCATCTTGGTATAATGTGGAGGTACCTAAGAACAATGAGGTACATAAGTTTTACTACCATTTTGTCCTGAAAGTTAGAATTCAGTCTTCATAATGACATGAATATTGAATATTAACTGGTTTAAGCATAGAATAACAGATACCACTTTTGGTTTCTTCACCAAAATGAGACACAAGAAGTGATGACTAATGCTGCATCTTATACCTAATATCTCATTAGAAAGAAGCTTTCCAAGCAATGTGGGAGACCCTAGAGATGGTGGGGCAGCCCAGGGGACCCACTGAAAAGGAACTGACGACCTGGCTGAATGCTTCTGGTCTCCAAGAAGATAGGACACGACTCTTACTAACTCAAGTGAGTGTTCTCATATCTTTGTTGCTCTTCTTTATGTGCTTGTTTGTTTTTAATAGTTTGTTGTAGTGATACTACACTCAAAAGGTAAAGGTTGAGGTTTTATCTAGTTAGTCTAGTGTACTTAGTTGTTTCTAGATTGGTGACACAAGTCTTAATGTAAAGGTAGGGGCACATGCTATAGCAGTATACCCAGTTTTACATATTCTCATTGGCTGTGGTGGATATTTTTTATGCAGCTTTCCATAGTTCACCTTCCCCTGGTTTTTCTAATGTATTAACCAGCCTGAAAGAAGGATTAAAAAAAGGTGGCAAACATTTGAACATTTATTCATTACTGAGATACAATTGCAATTATTTTTGCAATAGATAAAGTGAAATGTAATGATAATATATACAACAGTTACAAAAGTAATGATAATGATACAGCATCTGTTTTGCAGCGTGCTCAACTTATGAAGTTAAACAGTGTACAAAAGCAGAACAGCATTACATCAGAAGACCTGGTAGATGTCCAATGGAAACTTGGAGGTGGGTGAAGACATGTTTTATGTTCCATGTATTTTAGATAGTAAAACTCAGAGACTTACTTTATTTATGAGATCCAGCCTTTGGTCTAATGAGAACATGCCTGCATGTAGACCATTCTCACATATTAAACATATTCTCATTAGAGCATAGGCTCATCCAATAAATACATTTTTAGTGAAATGAGTCTGAAGATAGAAACATACCATCCTGAAATATAACCACTGGAACAGATCAATCCTTTTCCCATTTATTTTAGGGTAAATAAGGATCTCCCTTCTGTCCACACTGGGTTACGGAACAAATGAAAGATCCATCCTGTCCGTCTTGTAATGGATGTGCCTTGCTTGTCCCTGAGTGAAACTGAAAATTGAATAACAAAACAAAATTAAAACTAAAGAGTATAAGATCAAAATTCCATTTGTTGTAATACAATTTAGCAAGTTCCTTTAATTCACATAATATATATTACCATGATATAATTGTGATGTAAATTACAGTGGTGGCAGGCAGCAGTGAGGAGGGAGAGGCTGGGAGAACATTTGTACAAGTGAAATTCATCTGTCAAGCTCCAGGCGAAAGCAAAAGAAGTGGCAAACTAGTTGAGATGTCTCTTGAAAAGTTTTATGATTTTCTGCACCAGCTTGAGAAGTGTAAAGCAAGCCTGGAGCACAGCCATCTTCTCTAGCTTGTGACTGACCCAAGAACTATTAATGTACTGGATTTCCATGGCTTGCTCAATTTGGGTGAGTAAATTTCCTTGTCATAATGCTAAATATACAGGGTGTAACACAAGTTTCTGCTACTGCTAGAGGTGAAAGTGCAAGTTATTCTAGTAGAAAATGTTACACAAACATTTTGAGGCTTTGTTTTCAATTAGACCCATGTTGATATAGTTATATGGATAATTGATGGTGAAAGTGATAAAAGGTTAACCCAGAAATACTTTACTTCTTTTGTTTTCAGAGATTCAGTACAGGCACACAGGAAGTCTGGCATACATTATCACACTACTGGTGCTCTTAATGACTGAAAAAATGGACGAATCATAAGCACATGTCAAGTCCTTAAGTTTCTCAAGATGAAACACAGTGTGGTTACATCTTGGAGGCTTTCTGGACTTGACATGAAGCTTGATTGAAGCAACAACAAGCCTGTGATCGGTTGCAAAGAACTCGGCACTCCGAGAAACACTGCAGTTCTGGAGGATCCTCCAACAAGTACTGACAAGGATATGGTCAGTCTCCTTTGCTACCCCTCCGGCATTGCTATACCAAGTACAGCGGTGCAGCGCTGGTCTCTGGTACCAGGAACCCGCAATTCTCAGCCTTCTGGATCTTTCAAAATTCAGAAGGAAAGAGCTGTTGTCATTTCTGGTACCAAAACCATGGGGACCAACACATATTTCATAGCCAGCCCTTTCAGTGCCAGTGACAGCATTAAGTCGCTGGACCCGTGTCCCTGTCATGATGCACTCATTGTCCTGGACGACTTTAATGCTGTCACTGGTACTGAAAGGGCTGGCTATGAAATGTGTTGGTCCCCATGGTTCTGTTTCGTATAATGCGATTAAGGGGGAAGGATGTTAGAAAGTTTAAGGCGAGTTTTGCACATAGATGACCCGCCGTCCCTCCCTATGCAGGGAGGGTTGGCACTTTATTCTTAAGAGTAGACCCTCTCCCATTAAGGGGGAGGGATGGGGCCTCTATGTGCAAAACTCACCTTAAACTTAGTCTATTTTCTGAGCATCCTTCCTCCTTAATGACATTATATGAACCAGAACCATGGGGACCAACACATTTCATAGCCAGCCCTTTCAATGTCAGTGACAGCATTAAGTACAATGCAATTAAGGAGGAAGGATGTTCAGAAAATAGACTTTCTGAGCATCCTTCCTCCTGCACAAGAGAGTTGCATAGAATAGGGGTGAGAGGAAGAAAAGTCTTGTGCAGTGAGGCCGCATGAGTGGGGGAGAGGCATGCAGTTAGCAAGAGATGCAAAGATCCCAAGACTTGTAGAAATGATGTGTTGACATAGATTACCCAGTAGTGTAATGTGTCTGAGATCTTCATTCATCATTTCTGCAAGGTTTGCAATAGAACATGCAAAATTCTCGCTTCGAGCAGCATCAACCTACCTCATCCTATGGATATGGAAGTGTCTTCAGATTTCTGGTGGTATATATGCCTCATCAGCAACTCGTGGCTTCTTTTTCTTGGGATAAGCCGGAGATTTCTTGGGATAGTACCTGTATAAGATAATTCAAGTAAAATAAATCCACAACAGCCACTAGGTATGTAAAAAAAATTATTCCCTGATTTGACATTAAGATTAAATACATGATCAACTTACTTCTTTTTGACATCGGGCCGCAGTAGACTCAACTTGTTCATGTTGTCAAAGAAAAATATCACTTCCTCTCTTTCAGCAAGATCTTTTTTCTTGTGCTCTATCTCGGCCATAAGCTGTTTCTTTCTGTACTCCTCTACTTGTTTCTGATATTCTTCCTCTCGCTGCTTCTCCCATCGACGGTAATTTTCTTCCTGCGATGCATAGAAGGGTCAAATATATAATTTTGGTAAGATACTTTGGGTGTATGCAGGGTTATCCTTCGTGCTGCCTATACTACCTATGAAGACACCCAAACACCATAAGACTGCCCAAGCTGTCTAATAAATGCCAAGAAACTCAGAAAAAGCTTGGGAGGCGCCTGCTCCATCACCCATGTCTATGCCACTTGCTTGAGATTTGCCTCTCAACCACCTGATGCCCCCCCTCCCCCTCCCTCAGCTCTGACCTTGACCCTCCCTCTTGATCAATGAAAAGGCATCATCCTAGCCCTGATTTATTAGGAAATGCCAAGATATTACTTGTCAGCAACATTTGTGTCAGAAGCTCCAACCAATTACCATGAAAAAAGAGGACAGGTGTTGCTTTTTGTTAGAAATAGGGTAAAAATCTGCATGGTCAAACCGGCAGCCAGATGTACATAATTAATATTTTGAAATATATACTTTTTTGCTTACATCCTGAAATCTACCTCGTGTGTTATACAAGTTAAACTTTAGCATTACAAAATACAGTTAAGGTCCAATGGTAATTTCACAATTCTACATGGACACGATCCTGACAATATTACATAGATTTCATACCTGAATTTTGATGTCTTGTTGTTCAGCCTCCTTAGCAGCTTTCTGTACCAGCTGAGTGATGGCTGATGAAAGGTCGTCATCCACCACCCCAAACTCTGCTGCCTCCAAGCGTGATAGAGATGAGACAAGCTGCTCTTGAACCTCTCCGTCCTCCACACCTTCTACAACACTCTTCACACGACTCACCTGGGAAGAATGAATCCCTTTAGTAAAAAAAAATACTTTCCTTGCATTCTCCAGCCATCTTTCCCTATCATTTCACAAAGATTTATGGGAAAATATGCAATACTTTCCATTTAAATCCAAGTTAAATATCCCAAG
>JAHFWG010000659.1:6190-32215 GCA_020233015.1 Callinectes sapidus | reverse complement strand
CTCTCTCTCTCTCTCTCTCTCTCTCTCTCTCTCTCTCTCTCTCTCTCTCTCTCTCTCTCTCTCTCTCTCAAGTTTCTACATAGCATTTAACCTTTCCCAGCGTAATTAACCTTGCTTTCCTCCCTCTCTCTCTCTCTCTCTCTTTTCCTTCACTTCTTCCCTTTTTCTGTCCCTCCCTCCTTCCCTTCTTCCCTCTCTCCCTCTTTTCCTCCTTTCCTCCTTCCCTTCCTCCAACTGAAAAGATTGAAGAGACTAAGTGAATCAATTCTGGAACGAACTTCATTTATTTTTCAACTCTTGACTCCTTGCTTGATTGATTTATGCAGTCACTTGGTTATTTAGTGATATGTGTTTATAGAAGAGCCATCCCTTACCTGTCGTTTTATTTTATTCTTTTGTCGTTGTTGTTGTTGTTGTTATTGTTGTTGTTGCTATGGTTACATTTTTGCTCCTTCTTTTTTTTATTTTAAGTCCGTCCATAATTTATTTGGGCTGTTTATCTGGTATCGTTATATTGAGTTTGTTTTTTCTTTAATTAATTAGTTTGATCTTTTTTTTTGTGGGGGTGGGAGAGAGTTTGATTGAAGAAAGTCATGATGTGTGTGTGTGTGTGTCTGTGTGTGTGTGTGTGTGTGTGTGTGTGTGTGTAGAGAGAGAGAGAGAGAGAGAGAGAGAGAGAGAGAGAGAGAGAGAGAGAGAGAGAGAGAGAGAGAGAGAGAGAGAGAGTAATATATGTCGGTCTGTCTATTTCAATTGCTTACCTGTTTGAGTCTGTTTGCTCTCCTTTTTATCTCTGTACCTGTATATATGTCAGTTGGTTTCCCTGTGTGTCTGTCTGTGTGTCTGTCAGTCGATCAGCTACCTTCATGTTGTCTCTATTGATGGTGGGCTGAACAGCTCTGAAGGGAGGCAATAATTACAAATTCAGTTGCACTGGAGCGTTCCCTTGTGGCCAGTCTGTGTTAGTGGCGCGAGCACCTGTGTACTGTGGTATGTAAACTGGCGGCAAGTGTTTTAAGCGGCTTCAAAACAAAACAGAGCCAAATTAATACCGACATAATCAGAATAGAGGCTGGAGGGCATTGCATTGTGTGTCAAAAAGTCAAATTTCACTTCCACTATTTATTTGTTTTATATACTACTGTATATAATAAAGCAATGGATTTTTCAAACTGATGTCAGCCTGGAATTTAATGAAGCAAAGTTCTTATTTGTGCACTAATCAATCTTTATCTATTTTCCTTTCCTCCACCTCCTCCTCCTCTTCTTACTCGTTTTCTCCCTCCTCCTCTTCTTACTCGTCCTCTCTCACCTCCTCCTCTCCCAGCAACAAAATACAACCTTTTGCCTCAGAAAACGGCGAACTCCTCGCCTACTTATGTCATAACCCCCAAACGTTGCATCGCGCCAAAATGCACTGAAAACGACCTCATTTACCAGCACGCGTGAGGAAGTGTGGGTAGTTAGGGAGTGGGAGGAGGAGAAGGAGGAGGAGGCGCTGTACTAAAGTTGCAGCAGCGCTCTCGGAAGCGTGAGCCATATGTAACGTGCAGAACCGTCCCGTGCCACATTATGCAAGCGTCACGTGCCATAATCACACAAAAGCGCCTGGCCCGGGAACTACTTGGCTTATGTGCGTGGCTGTAAAAGGTGTTGGGAGGCTCGTTCTCCTCCGCCGCGGCGTGATGTTTACGTTTCGCGCACCACTTCACTCTCTCACTCTCTCTCTCTCTCTCTCTCTCTCTCTCTCTCTCGTTTTATTTACATGTTTATCTGATTATGCTTTCTAAAAAGGGAGTTTTGTTACTTAATTTTCAGATATTTTCAGTGTTTAATGTTTTAATATTCTGTGTGTGTGTGTGTGTGTGTGTGTGTGTGTGTGTGTGTGTGTGTATGTGTGTGTTGACTGTCGATGCTTCTAGAATCTCTATGATATTCACGTAACTGTGGCTATAACCATCATTGTTAACCATATTTATTCACTCTTACAAATGTTATCAATGTTTATTATCATCATCACTGATCAGTATCTTCACTTTTCATTCGAGTCAATACTTTTTTAGTCTATTTTTTATCTAGACGACCAAACTTGTCTTTAGTATTTTCTCATGGACATTATTGATTATGAACGTAGAATAATTCCGCACGTTGAGCATTTTACATGAATGCATAAGTAAGTGAATCAACAAATGAATAAATAAAACTAAAAAGACGGGAAATGTTTTGATATTTGCTGTTTATTAAATTACTACAACTTTACAGCTTTTACATACCAATTTCCTTTCAGTTTCGGTATTCTGAAACACTAGAAAATCACGTTGATCTTTCTTTATATTCGCATTTGCTTTTTGAGAGAGAGAGAGAGAGAGAGAGAGAGAGAGAGAGAGAGAGAGAGAGAGAGAGAGAGAGAGAGAGAGAATGCGGCAGACAAAGGGGTTAAGAGACAAAGAGGTAAAAAAAAGTAAAAAGTAAAAGAAATATAAAGCTTGCCGGTTTTCTTTGTTTCTCTGTTCTCTTCCTCTTCTACCACCACCACTACCACCTCCTCCTCCTCCTCCTCCTCCTCCTCCTCCTCCTCCTCCTCCTCTTAGGCTCTTAGGCTGAACCGTTGTGTCAAGTTAGTAAGTAGCACATCTTTTCCCTACTTAAAAAAAATTGCCCACCTCCTCCTCCTCCTCCTCTTCTTCTTCTTCTTCTTCTTCTTCTTCTTCTTCTTCTTCTTCTTCTTCTTCTTCTTCTCTATCTCCTCCCTTTTTTTTTCTTCTTCATTTTACTTGTCTTCGTATCTCCTTTCTCCTCTTTCTTCTTCCCGTCTTCATCCTCCTCTTCCTATTCCTTCTCATTATTGTTTTGTCCTCTTTTCTTTCCGATCTTTCTTTTCAATTTAGTTTTCTTTCATATTCCTTGTTGTTGTTGTTGTTGTTGTTGTTGTTGTGGTGGTGGTGGTGGTGGTGATAGTGGTGTTGCTTTTATTGTTGCTTTTCTTCTTCTTCTTCTTCTTTTTCTTCCTCTTCTCATCGTTATCATTCCCATTTGTATTACTATGAACACCATTGATATTATTTTTCTGGATCCTCTCCCCCACCCTTCCTCCTCCTCCTCCTCCTCCTCCTCCTCCTCCTCCTTTTCTTCCTGTTGTTGTTGTTGTTGTTGTTGCTGCTGCTGCTGCTGCTGCTGCTCTTGAAGTCATTAAGTAGAGATTCCCCTTCACTCCAGACCCACGTGGACATTGTGAGCTGCCATCAAGTGTTCCAAGGAGGGAGGCGAGACGCGGCTCAGGTGGACGCCCCGGGCAGGTAAGGGGACACCTCTCATTTTCCTTGGTATCTCTCTCTCTCTATTCCTGAGGACACATCTTCCTTTATGAGGGCGCTTCCTCCTTCCTCAGGGCTCCTCCCTCCACTACAGTTCCTTCTTCCGGAGGGCGGTTCTTCTCGTGAGTGCTTTTCCCTTCCATTCCCTTCCTGAAGACGTTCCTTCCTGAGGGTGCCTTCTGCCTCACAATGCAGCCGCACTTCTCTCCAGATCGGCTCCTTTCCTTCGACATCCGCTCTCCCTCACCAAAACGTTCTCTCTTTTCCGAACGTGCTTTCTGCTTTCTCCTCCTCCATGACTCGCTTCCCCAACTCAATTTCTGCCTACACACAGAGGCTTAGGTGCCACACGTTATATAAACTCCAGAGATTAGTCGATCTCGATTGTTACACTACGGGCTCTTCATGGAAAGTAATAATTGTATATGTGACAACAGCATAACATCTTAGATCACTGAAAATATCTCCGTGTTTCATGCTCAGCTTCAAACTTTCATGAGGGACGTTTGATTGAAAGGAAAAGACTATTTCGAAGGAATGGAATTTTTTCAGTGAGAGAGAGAGAGAGAGAGAGAGAGAGAGAGAGAGAGAGAGAGAGAGAGAGAGAGAGAGAGAGAGAGAGAGAGAGAGAGAGAGAGAGAGCAGGAGCAGCAGGAGAGGGAGGGAGAGAGGAGGAGAGAGAGAGAGAGAGAGAGAGAGAGAGAGAGAGACAGACAGACAGACAGACAGACAGACAGACAGAAAATAAGGAAGAAGAGGAGGAATCAATCGTAGTGGAAGAGAAAAAAAAAAAAGAGGAGGAGGAGGAGGAGGAAAGGCCGATATTATACGGGTACACACTGATATATTTCATCACACACACACACACACACACACACACACACACACGAAGACGTCTGAGGGAAAGAATATGGCCAGACAAGCGTGTCTGCAGAATATTTCTCTTGGAAGTTTAACACCAATCTCTCTCTCTCTCTCTCTCTCTCTCTCTCTCTCTCTCTCTCTCTCTCTCTCTCTCTCTCTCTTTCCGTGTCGTAAGAAGATGGAAGTAAGAAATTCAGTCTTGAAATAAATGATTGCATTTTTCACATTCATTATTATTATTATTGTTATTATTATTATTATTATTATTATTATTATTATTATTATTATTATTATTATTATTATTATTGTTATTATTATTGTAATTTTAGTTTACTTTTCTCACTTATTTATTTCATTTTATCTACCGAGTTCATGAATATTGAAAAAAAAAAAAAAAATGGTGCTTGCTCTATCGCTCTCTACTTTCGTCCTCTTTCTTCCTTCCTCTTCCCTCCTCTACCTCCTCCTCCTCCTACTCCTACTCCTCACTTCGCCCTCTTCACTTTACCCTCGCCGATACCGCACATAATTTTCTCCTTCCTCCTCCTCCTCCTCCTCCTCCTCCTCCTCCCCCTCCTCCTCCTCCCCCTCCTCCTCCTTCCTCCTCCTATATCTTGACTTTCATATAACTCTCCTCTCTGTGTTTCTCCCTTTTTCTCCCTATTTTTGCCCCCTACGGCTGGGCAGTGACGAATACACACACGCCTTGCTATAAATGACTAGTAGATGGAAGCTGTATAGGCAATTTATGTAGGAGCATTGTGTCCCTGTGTTCCCATTCACCTATGCGTTATATGACCCCGTTGTTGCGGTACAGTAGTCAATCGTTTATACTCGTAATGCCATATTTTGAAACACTTCTGCGGCCCACCTCAGTAACATTCAATAGTTTTTATGGATTTTTTTAGTTCTTCCGGTATATGAACCAGATTTCTTCATTATTAACAGGAGAAACACTCTATATACGTGGCTTTTGATAATAGTCGTGGTGAAAGACCAAAGGGAAAGCTTATGATAGTAGATGAACCACCTAATAGATAACATAAGGTTTCAATCTGTAAGAAATAAAGAGGCTGTTTGAGTCACTGTAACACTGTGCGCCTAAATACAGCATAATACCATCTAGAAAACAGTGGAGGTGTGCTTCATTCTCTCTCTCTCTCTCTCTCTCTCTCTCTCTCTCTCTCTCTCTCTCTCTCTCTCTCTCTCTCTCTCATTTCATTCCCTTCTTTTCCTCTTCCCGACAGCTCCCTCATATCCCTCCCTCCCTTCCTTTCCTGTTCCTTTTCCCCCACGGCTGCCTTCATCACGCCTCCTCCGGCCTCTGTTATCAGTTTTCCATTGTGGCGTGGCGGGTCAGGGGAACAACACGCGGCTATTGACACACACTCCCCGCAGATGCTTCCCTCGGATTGAAATAGCGCTGAAATGTGAAAGAAGGTGAGGGTGAAAAAAAAGGTTGGTTGGTCGGTGTTGGAAAAGATATATACTGTACTGGAAAGTCGAGATATCAAGTTACGTGAAGTGATGGTGGATTCTTTTCAGTTTTTCTTTGTTTCTTTCTGTTTATCTACTTGCCTCAGTCGACTTGATGTGTTTGTTCTCTCTCTCTCTCTCTCTCTCTCTCTCTCTCTCTCTCTCTCTCTCTCTCTCTCTCTCGCAAACGTATGAAGTTTTGGATGTAATTGGATGTAATTGATATTTCCTTTAAAACTTCCAATCATGAAGATATAATCTACGAACACTTCTCCGTGAAATTTTCTTTTATAACAATTTCCCGGGTGATAAACTTTCTCATATATCATTAAAGTAGTTTAATTTTCCAGTGTAAAATCTTGCAGGTGAGGTGTTGGGAGAAGTTGCATTTACTGTGTGCCTTCAGGGAACAAATACTTACGACAGGAGATCACGGGGTCACGAAGAACACACTAGCTCGTAAAATTCGACCAAGGTTCAAAGCCTCGTGAAAAACGGTTCGGCATCAAATCGATATTCAGAACACATTTCACTTTGTTTCCATTTTCACGCGGTACGAAAGACACGGTGGTCAGCTTCATATTCCCATGCACACAGTCTTGGTCAGAAAATTCCAGAATCACCACAATCACTCCTACGGGTATTACAAGAGTACGTTGCCACGGAAACGTCTAATGCTTTAGGTATCCACAGATTTCAAGATTGAATTCATCCTTGCTTCTTGGTTTACAATCACGTGAGAACACAACAAACACAATTGGAAAATATAATAAGTCATCAACGTCTGTAAAGGTTTCTAATCCTTCTTAATCTAATCTTTAACATCTAATCGTCACACGAGTAAATGATATAATCCTGAGGTTTTTTTTTCTTTCTTATAACAACATTAGCTTTTTACGGGAATTTACGGGCTATTTGAAAGCCCAATCGTTTGAGTGGAAGCCCGTCCTGTCCTCGGACTGTGGCCGGGATTCAAACCCATGCGTTTCGGGACCCCTCGGCCTCCAAGATGCGCCTGGTTCCACTGTACCTTGTTCTAGTCATTTTCACGTTCTTTTCATTCTAAGAAAAAAATAAGAAGGGGAAGATGGTGGTAGGGTGAGGGTATGAGGAAAGGAGGAAGAAGAGAGGAAGGGAAGGAGCTAGAATAAGGATGAGGAGGAGAAAGAGAAAGAGAAATAGATACAAAAGAAGACTGACAGTAGTAGTTGCGTGGGTTCCGTGGTTTCAATTAACACAAGGCATCCACATCCATATCCGTCTCTCTGTGTTGTGGTTAGAGGCTCCAGCGAGACGAGCTCTGCATCCCCGCGTCTCCTGGGTGGTGTCCCTCTCTGCTGGTCGAGGCTCGTGTGGTTTTCCTAACACTGCCACTGTGCAAGACGCTTTCCCTCTTCTTTCTTCCATGAAGGAGGGTTGGCTTCTTTAAAGAGTTCTGCTGTAAGTTTTTTTTTTCCCCTTTCTTTCTTTGGTCGTCATTACTTCCGCTTGCAAAGTTCTTCTCTCTACTTTTATCTCATTATCCAGCCTCCAAATATTCTCTCTCTCTCTCTCTCTCTCTCTCTCTCTCTCTCTCTCTCTCTCTCTCTCTCTCTCTCTCTCTCTCTCTCTCTCTCTCATGCAATATTAAAATGGTTGCTTGCTTTTTCGTCCTTTTTTCAGAGGAACAAGGTAACAACTATCACTGCTACAGCTGCAACAGGGCAAAGCAAGCTCGATCGAGTGATGAGAGTCTGTGCATCGCTCGCTAAAGTGGTCGTTGGATTTTCACATTTTTATTACGCGAGTCAGAAACGCGAAGATGAGAGACATGATATTTTTCAGCGAAACACGCGAGCAGCCTAACCAAGGACACACTCAAATCAAACTGGAGAGAGAGCGAGCGTAATTATGCAAACCGTTCGTCTGTGTGTCGCAGTAAGTCAGAGAGAGAGAGAGAGAGAGAGAGAGAGAGAGAGAGAGAGAGAGAGAGAGAGAGAGAGAGATGACGAGTTTTTAATTTCCGACAGATTCTCTCTCAAAAACTTCCACTCTGTGAATCATCAAAGGCTTCAAGATCTTGCTGACTCCTCTTCCTCCTCTTCCTAGTCCTCCTCGAGGGTCTCTCTCTCTCTCTCTCTCTCTCTCTCTCTCTCTCTCTCTCTCTCTCTCTCTCTCTCTCTCTTACCTATTTATTTACTTCTTTTTTTTACTACGAAGCGAATAAAGCGCATAAGCAAGAAGAGAAAGTGGAGAACTACGATGATGTAGAAGAATGAGGATGAGGTGGAGTAGGAGAGCGCGTCGAGGAGGTAAAAGGCGTGATGGAGGAGGAGGAGGTGGTGGTCGTGGTGGTTGAAGAGTCAGGCAGGAGGAGAAGTCACCCTTGAGTGGAGTTTCATGAATTGGGAGCAAGAAACAAGTGGGTCCTCGTGAGAAACCTTCATCAGCTGATCGTTGTCGTCGTCGTTGATGGAACTGGTGATGGTGGTGGTGGTAGTAGTTAGTCACTATTGGTAGCAGTAGAAGTATAAGTAGTGTTTATCCTAGTAATAATGTTGGTAGTGAGCGGCAACAGCAGCAGCAGCACCAATGTTCCTTAGATACACCTTTATAGCTATTAGTTCATAGCAGGTTGTGTTCTGTTGCTTTTCTGAAAAAAAATCTATATCATTCCTCTTATTCTTTAATTATTTAAAATATTATAACTTAGAAATATATTTTGTTTTAGAATCTCACGTTACAACGTATTTGGTGTCCTGTTGGCTGCGAAACAATGTAAAGACTTCATGTGTGACCCGGAATTAAAGAGTGTGCAGCACCACCACCATGGCCGGCCGGGCGCTTAGACCGGCTGTCCTGCACCGACTGTTATCTTGCCGCCATGCACAGATACAGAGTAAGTTGAAGAATGTTTGACCCTCTAAGAAAGACTGCCTTGTGTTTTGCAGCATTTATCCAAGTGTATGTACCTAATCATTGGTAGCTAGTGGTGTAACAGCTGTTGTCTGCCTGGCCTGTGTGACGTGACGGGACCTCACATTTGCTGAGGCTCACTGTCATTTAGGGCTTATGGTAATGGATACAGGAGGGAATTACACGGCATTGTTGTATTTTTGCACAAAGGGAACGCATCACCGAGTCATAATCCTCATTTCAAGATCCATTATATCCCCAATAAGTCTCCTATGACATTCTTTCTAATCTTCCTCATGCACATATTGAATTTTGACCCTTTTAAACTTTACTAAAATTTATATAAACTAACTAATGTAGCCCAGCTAAATTAACTCAGCCAATTAAACTGATCCAACCTAACCAAACCTAACTGGCAAGGCTAAGAAATTTATAAGAAGGCTTTACGGTATTATTTTACTTTAATACTAGTCTCAAGTTGGTTTTCATACCCTTCCCATCTGTTAGAGCTTTCCATACTGAGTAATTTGACCCCAAATGTAACTGGAGTGATTTTTGAAGATTTACCAAAATTGCGGGACACGAGACTCCACTAGCCACCCGGCATGCTTGCATAACGGGTGAGACTAGTGCACACATGGACTAAAATACCATGTCTCAGTGCCCACCCATCTATCACATGTGTTGATGCATCACATCCCAACATTAGCATGGCACTGTTAGTTATTAATACATGTGATTCGGAAAGCTTTCCTCATATGAATAATTTTGTCTTCCAGAAAGCCGACATTTTTTGTCTGCAAATTACCGCTGTGATGAGAGTTGGAACAAACGCTTGGAGAATCCCTTGGTCAGCAGTATTAATGCAGGTAAGTGCTATGTCAGTGGCTGTCAGTAACTCCTTGTACTTTAAACCATACTTTATACAGGGGGTTCATCTCTCCTTTTACTTAGTCTGTCTTCTATGTTTGAGCTTTAGAGATGTTTTTAACTTATTGTAATGAAAATTGACAACCACTATTTTGATGGAAAGATGACTAACAATTGAGTGGACATTGATGATGATTTTTTGTTCTCTTCTCAGGAGACTTCTATTATGACCTGAATCAGAAATACAGACGTGAGGGAAAAGTTAGTGCTATTGATGTAGACCTGGTGAGTACGAGTATTTATTTGTCAGTAATGCATTACACAGATCACTGGAAGATATTTGCTTGAAATGCATGAAAGGCCTTCTCTTTTTTTTCAGTAGCACTCCACTGTTCCCCTCTCCTGTCTACCTCTTTAATGCAAAAGTTAACCAATATTCCCAACCATTCATACCTTTCTCTGGTAAACTGGAAATTCCTACCTGCTGCTGCATTTCCAACTTCCTGTGATGACTTCATTCAAAAAATATTTTTTAGTCACTGAACTTGGCACACCACTCATCCACATGCTCTTTCCAGTTTATGAACCGGATAGATGACCCTGATGCAGACGGTGTGGCAGAGGAGGTGGAGGAACTGATGTGTCGTCTCCGCCGCTCCCCAGAGACTGTCAACACACTGGAATCCACTCACTATGCAGTCGTGCGCACATTGTTAGATGGAGGGCACACTTCAGTCCTCATGCAGCTCCTTACCCAACCCATGACATATGGCATCTTTCCAGACCACCTCACCTGCAACCTCATGATGGACACTTTTCTGCAGCGCAAAGAGTATACAGGTGTGTCAGTCAGTATATCTTTATTTATGTCGTGTGTACTCAATTGAAATGGCAAATTGAATAAGATGGTTTGATTTAGTTGCTAGCTCCTGTCCTCATATCTTTTTTTCTATACAGCTGCAGCAAGAGTGGCATCATATCTCATGCTACAAGAGGACTTTGGACCACCTTTGACACAGGCCCTTGCATTGGCCTCCTGTTACCACTACATAACCTCAGAAGACAACCAGCCTTGGCAGGACTACACTCCCAAGGTGGAAGAACCAAAGGAGGAGGTGAGACTGTAGCTCGTGTGATTTTTAAATTTAAAGTTAATTTCGTAAAGTGTGTTCCAAGGTGGAGGAAGAAATTATCTGCTTTAAGTTTCAATTTTAGTTGTTCTTGGTTTGAGAAACTTTAAGGATACGACCCTTAAAATTTTGATATTGTAATGTTACTTGCATAGTTACTACTGACAAGTTCCATTTTTCTTTTCTGTTGAATATTAACCGTTGGTGCGTTGGTCATAGGATATGTCGTGTGGTACTTTTGTGTGTCTCCTAATAATATGTACTTGTCGGTCCTTTCTCTACAAGTGTGATGATTTTTGGTATGTTTTTCCCGGTGGTAAGACAGAAAATAGATTATTGTAATTGCAAAATGATGTGATACTGATCCATCTTTTTTTTTTTTCAGGTCAAGATTAGGATTAAGTTCCTACGCAACCCATACTTTGATGATCACTTTGATCTCAAAGAACCAGACCATCTTGTAGGCAAGACCTTGGCCTGGGCATCTCCACTGGTGCCAGGATTGGTGGGGAGGAGCTGTGAGGTGCTGGGCTGGGCACTCTATGGCAAATGGAATGAACTGCAAGATGCTTTGAATGGACTAATATCTGGGAAAGAACCTATTGCTGCTTCAGTGGTAAGCCATATGCCCTTGTGGGAGTGGTAATATTTCAAACAAGTTTTTGTAACGTTAGCAGTGCAGCCTTGGAAATGTGGGAAATAGATGATATAGTTATGTGCTGCCTCCAAAAAAGTACATGTCCCCTCTTAACTAAAGCTAGCAAGGCACTGATCTGAGAACACCATTCACTTCCCTCTGTGTTACTGTAGCTTGGGATATTTAACTTGGATTTAAATGGAAAGTATTGCATATTTTCCCATAAATCTTTGTGAAATGATAGGGAAAGATGGCTGGAGAATACAAGGAAAGTATTTTTTTTACTAAAGGGATTCATTCTTCCCAGGTGAGTCGTGTGAAGAGTGTTGTAGAAGGTGTGGAGGACGGAGAGGTTCAAGAGCAGCTTGTCTCATCTCTATCACGCTTGGAGGCAGCAGAGTTTGGGGTGGTGGATGACGACCTTTCATCAGCCATCACTCAGCTGGTACAGAAAGCTGCTAAGGAGGCTGAACAACAAGACATCAAAATTCAGGTATGAAATCCATGTAATACTGTCAGGCATCATGTCCATGTAGAATTGTGAAATTACCATTGGACCTTAACTGTATTTTGTAATGCTAAAGTTTAACTTGTATAACACACGAGGTAGATTTTAGGATGTAAGCAATAAAGAATATATTTCAAAATATTAATTATGTACATCTGGCTGCCAGTTTGACCAAGCAGATTTTTACCCTTATTTCTAACAAAAAGCAACACCTATCCTCTTTTTACATGGTAATTGGTTGGAGCTTCTGACACAAATGTTGCCGACAAGTAATATCTTGGCATTTCCTAATAAATCAGGGCTAGGATGATGCCTTTTCATTGATCAAGAGGGAGGGTCAAGGTCAGAGCTGGGGGAGGGGGAGGGGGAGCATCAGGTGGTTGAGGGGCAAATCTCAAGCAAGCAGCATAGACATGGGTGATGGAGCAGGCGCCTCCCAAGCTTTTTCTGAGTTTCTTGGCATTTATTAGACAGCTTGGGTAGTGTCATGGTGTTTGGGTGTCTTCATAGGTAGTATAGGCAGCACTAAGGATAACCCTGCATACACCCAAAGTATCTTACCAAAATTATATATTTGACCCTTCTATGCATCACAGGAAGAAAATTACCGTCGATGGGAGAAGCAGCGAGAGGAGGAATATCAGAAACAAGTAGAGGAGTACAGAAAGAAACAGCTTATGGCCGAGATAGAGCACAAGAAAAAAGACCTTGCTGAAAGAGAGGAAGTGATATTTTTCTTTGACAACATGAACAAGTTGAGTCTACTGCGGCCCGATGTAAAAAAGAAGTAAGTTGATCATGTATTTAAATCTTAATGTCAAATCATGGGGAATAATTTTTTTTACATACCTAGTGGCTGTTGTGGATTTATTTTACTTGAATTATCTTATACAGGTACTATCCCAAGAAATCTCCTGCTTATCCCAAGAAAAAGAAGCCACGAGTTGCTGATGAGGCATATATACCACCAGAAATCTGAAGATACTTCCATATCCATAGGATGAGGTAGGCTGATGCTGCTCTGAAGCGAGAATTTTGCATGTTCTATTCCAAACCTTGCAGAAATGATGAATGAAAAACTCAGACACATTACACTACTGGGTAATCTACGTCAACACATCATTTCTACAAGTCTTGGGATCTTTGCATCTCTTGCTAACTGCATGCCTCTCCCCCACTCATGCGGCCTCACTGCACAAGACTTTCTTCCTCTCACCCCTATTCTATGCAACTCTCTTGTGCAGGAGGAAGGATGCTCAGAAAGTCTATATTCTGAGCATCCTTCCTCCTTAATTGCATTATACTTAATGCTGTCACTGACATTGAAAGGGCTGGCTATGAAATGTGTTGGTCCCCATGGTTCTGGTTCACATAATGTCATTAAGGAGGAAGGATGCTCGGAAATCATTAAGGAGGAAGGATGCTCAGAAAATAGTCTTAAGTTTAAGGTGAGTTTTGCACATAGAGGCCCCATCCCTCCCCCTTAATGGGAGAGGGTCTACTCTTAAGAATAAAGTGCCACCCCTCCCTGCATAGGGAGGGACGGGTCATCTATGTGCAAAACTCGCCTTAAACTTACCTAAACTCTATTTTCTGAGCAATTTTCTGAGCATCCTTCCCCCTTAATCGCATTATACGAAACAGAACCATGGGGACCAACACATTTCATAGCCAGCCCTTTCAGTGCCAGTGACAGCATTAAAGTCACCCAGGACAATGAGTGCATCATGACAGGGACACGGGTCCAGCGACTTAATGCTGTCACTGGCACTGAAAGGGTTGGCTATAAAATATGTGTTGGTCCCCATGGTTTTGGTACCAGAAATGACAACAGCTCTTTCCTTCTGAATTTTGCAAGATCCAGAAGGCTGAGAATTGCAGGTTCCTGGTACCAGAGACCAGCGCTGCACCGCTGTACTTGGTATAGCAATGCCGGAGGGGTAGCGAAGGAGACCGACCATATCCTTGTCAGTACTCGTTGGAGGATCCTCCAGAACTGCAGCGTTTCTCGGAATGCCGAGTTCTTTGCAACAGATCACAGGCTTCTTGTTGCTTCACTCAAGCTTAATGTCAAGTCCAGAAAACCTCCAAGATGTAACCACACTGTGTTTCATCTTGAGAAACTGAAGGACTTGACATGTGCTTGTGATTGGTCCATTTTTTCAGTCATTAAGAGCACCAGTAGTGTGATAATGTATGCCAGACTTCCTGTGTGCCTGTACTGAATCTCTCTGAAAACAAAAGAAGTAAAGTATTTCTGGGTTAACCTTTTATCACTTTCACCATCAACTATCCATATAACTATATCAACATGGGTCTAATTGAAAACAAAGCCTCAAAATGTTTGTGTAACATTTTCTACTAGAATAACTTGCACTTTTACCTCTAGCAGTAGCAGAAACTTGTGTTACACCCTGTATATTTAGCATTATGACAGGGAAATTTACTCACCCAAATTGAGCAAGCCATGGAAATCCAGTACATTAATAGTTCTTGGGTCAGTCACAAGCTAGAGAAGATGGCTGTGCTCCAGGCTTGCTTTACACTTCTCAAGCTGGTGCAGAAAATCATAAAACTTTTCAAGAGACATCTCAACTAGTTTGCCACTTCTTTTGCTTTCGCCTGGAGCTTGACAGATGAATTTCACTTGTACAAATGTTCTCCCAGCCTCTCCCTCCTCACTGCTGCCTGCCACCACTGTAATTTACATCACAATTATATCATGGTAATATATATTATGTGAATTAAAGGAACGTGCTAAATTGTATTACAACAAATGGAATTTTGATCTTATACTCTTTAGTTTTAATTTTGTTTTGTTATTCAATTTTCAGCTTCACTCAGGGACAAGCAAGGCACGTCCATTACAAGACGGACAAGATGGATCTTTCATTTGTTCCGTGACCCAGTGTGGACAGAAGGGAGATCTTTATTTACCCTAAAATAAATGGGAAAAGGATTGATCTGTTCCAGTGGTTATATTTCAGGATGGTATGTTTCTATCTTCAGACTCATTTCACTAAAAATGTATTTATTGGATGAGCCTATGCTCTAATGAGAATATGTTTAATATGTGAGAATGGTCTACATGCAGGCATGTTCTCATTAGACCAAAGGCTGGATCTCATAAATAAAGTAAGTCTCTGAGTTTTACTATCTAAAATACATGGAACATAAAACATGTCTTCACCCACCTCCAAGTTTCCATTGGACATCTACCAGGTCTTCTGATGTAATGCTGTTCTGCTTTTGTACACTGTTTAACTTCATAAGTTGAGCACGCTGCAAAACAGATGCTGTATCATTATCATTACTTTTGTAACTGTTGTATATATTATCATTACATTTCACTTTATCTATTGCAAAAATAATTGCAATTGTATCTCAGTAATGAATAAATGTTCAAATGTTTGCCACCTTTTTTTAATCCTTCTTTCAGGCTGGTTAATACATTAGAAAAACCAGGGGAAGGTGAACTATGGAAAGCTGCATAAAAAATATCCACCACAGCCAATGAGAATATGTAAAACTGGGTATACTGCTATAGCATGTGCCCCTACCTTTACATTAAGACTTGTGTCACCAATCTAGAAACAACTAAGTACACTAGACTAACTAGATAAAACCTCAACCTTTACCTTTTGAGTGTAGTATCACTACAACAAACTATTAAAAACAAACAAGCACATAAAGAAGAGCAACAAAGATATGAGAACACTCACTTGAGTTAGTAAGAGTCGTGTCCTATCTTCTTGGAGACCAGAAGCATTCAGCCAGGTCGTCAGTTCCTTTTCAGTGGGTCCCCTGGGCTGCCCCACCATCTCTAGGGTCTCCCACATTGCTTGGAAAGCTTCTTTCTAAAGAGATATTAGGTATAAGATGCAGCATTAGTCATCACTTCTTGTGTCTCATTTTGGTGAAGAAACCAAAAGTGGTATCTGTTATTCTATGCTTAAACCAGTTAATATTCAATATTCATGTCATTATGAAGACTGAATTCTAACTTTCAGGACAAAATGGTAGTAAAACTTATGTACCTCATTGTTCTTAGGTATCTCCACATTATACCAAGATGGCCTTTCCACATTCATACTTTTCTGAGACAGACTCTGCAGACCAGCTTCCAGTGCAGCAAGGAAACTCTGGAGAAGAATAAATCATATTATTTGAAGTATTATACACAAATGTAACTGCTATGTCTCCTGAATAGTCCATACAATTGGCTACATGGATGGTTCAGTTTTAGTCGTTACTCTCGGCACAAGATTATTTACTAGCATTATTCACAAAAATTCCAAAGTTAGGTATCAGTAATAACCTCAATGAGGAATTATCCTTGAACCTTAACATGTTAATTAACACTTACATCTTGAGGGAGAGCCTTGATGGTCACTATATGATGCTGTGTCAGATGTTCCATGGTCCTGATTGGTGGATTCCTGCTCTCTGCTCAGCAACTGTGGTGAGGCAACACAGTCAATATTTATTTTTGGATATCATTCTATCTCAATCTCCCTTCATTTAGATTCTGTAGTTTAATGATCATTTTGTATAATCAAACTAGAAAACAAAATTGCTTATTTCTTACCCAATCCTGTCCCCAACACATTCAGTTTGTGTTTTTTTCCCGCTACAGAAGCATTTACGTGTTCTGGTAGCGTTTTGAGCATTTTATTAAATTGTTTAGGTGCTTTTTTTTTGTCAGACCATCGTTCCTAACCAAGTGGCACTATATAATGACAAATGAATATTAAAAAACATTGGTGCACTCTAATTAAACCTATCCTAACCTAAGCTAGCACCTACCCCAAAGTAATGCAAGGATTTTCATATCCTGCACAAATATATTTATGAGTATTAATTCTAAATGAAGGGTACAGAAGTGTCTTAGAAATATTACACTGCCTACTTACCACTAGTGCACTCTTTTTTTTGTGTGTGTCATTGAGACTGGTTGCTTTCCCCAGTAATATCGCACGTTCAACCAATACTCTGTCTTTGACCCCCAAGCCTCCTTAACCACCCTATATGGCAGCCTAACCTAACATAGGGGCTTGGTGACTCCTGGACACCGATAAGGGAGAAATATGGCTAGAAGTGCACCACCAAGCAGTGAGATGTGGATTCTATAAAAGGCTGTTGTTACATACGAAACAGTAATAACAAAATGAAAAGCAAATAGTAAGATACCTTAATAACGATAAGTAAATATTAACCAATGTGTATCTCACCCAGTACTTTATTTAGTAACTCTTAACTCCAGCTTATAATGATGGGAGTCTGCATCTTCACCACAGCCTGCACATCCTCTTTGGAATCGCTCCTTGGGTCTGTCAATCACACGCTCACAGCTGATACCACTCGCCCGTCTGCAGTGTCAGCGACGCCCACCACCCCTTTTAAATCCAGCTTAGATACCAGTGAGTCACTTATATAAAAGCATCTAATAGTAGTTTTCAGCTATTAACTGACTCTAGAATTATAGCTTTGTAAACATCCTTTTATTAAAGTCTAACTATAATTGTACTTGCTGTTTTTCCTACTATGGCGCTATCAATGTCTGTAGGGTAACTCGTATTGCAAGGGACTACGAAGTTCGAAAGACTGCCTTGTGTAGCCTTGCTGGTGTCTGGCTTTTTCCCTCCACGTGCATGGACGTTTCTAGGCTTTTGAGGACCTTATGAAGAATTTTGCTTGGAGGCCCTTGTTTTCTAAACTTTAGTGCAGGAATTCCAAACCTCCTCAAGTGGTCCCGTGGCATGCACACACTTTAATTTCTAAACTAATAATAATAAATCAATAATAGCAGTAGCTTGGGGATCTCTGCTGCCTTCGAGGACCCTAAGGAACCACTTAGTTCGCCTAGGCCCAAAGTGGAAGCAATCGTAGTGTTCCTTAGCAACTGGCCGTAACTTCAACAGGGAATGCGAATACTGCTTGGTATTCTAAAGTCTCTTTTGCGGCTCTCCGCGATGTGGTTCGTCTGTGCACCTTATTTCTAGTCTCACCTGGCTTACCTGTTATCCCTCACATCACGCCACTCGTCACAGCCACTCTCTCCCCCAATTCTCTCACAACTTTCTTGTGTCGTGCTTCCTCCTACTACGGAAAAACAAAACAAAACAAAACAGTGTGGTCTTACCTCCCAAAATAAGAGAACAAACACCCTTCACAAGCGGACATGGCGAGAGAATGATCCAGAGCTTCATCATGGCGGACAGCCATCCTTCCTTTACAGACGCAAAGCCATTTGATTGGCTGATATCTTTATTCTTGTTTTTCAATGGCTGAAAAGAACTTACCGCGCACGCGCACTTCCAGCCAACGATGCTCGAACACATTTGCTCGAACACATGAGGTTCGAAACAATTTGGAGTAACAATGGCAGCTAGGATATCTGAGAATTATTCCTATGATACAAAGAACTACAGATATTTCCTAATATATTGATCTAAGCTTTAAACTCCGAAAAAAAAAAATCCTATTTCTAACGCTCTAGACGCTAGAGGTTGTCTTTATTACCAGAAGATCAAGTCTACGGAATTTGTAGGGAAATAGCCGTGTCTAGGGATGTTAATCTACCTACATTCATAGGCTAAATCTATCATGCATTGTGTGCTTGACCAGAAGAATAAGGGTAAGGATAATTTCTGCTGAAACATCATCTTTTAAAAACTATTTAAGTCACCATTCAGTCTTTTACAGGAGTGCACTATGAATTACATTTTTAAGGGAAACTACCGTATTTTTTGCTTTTTTGTGTGTGTATGTGTGTGTGTTTCTAAACTGACTAGACCAACATACAAAAACGCCACAATAGCTTAGTCTCCAAGCTTTGTCCCACTCACCAACGTGACCTGACAATCGCAGTGCAGGGATGGCTCGGGGACAAGGATTGGATGTACATACGAGAGATTGAGCCAGTCAGGCCTATACCAGTATACTTGTTCCCAATGAAGTGATAAACATTTTTCACCATCTCTACACAACTTATACATGAAGTTCACGTGGTCATCATACAAATTATATTCCCCAGTTTCCTCTCTAGAAAAATAACAAAAGTTATATGAATTAATGAGAAAACAGCAACGATAATGGAATCTCTACAGCTCATCAATAAAGTGTATGTGAAATGACAATAAAAATGTCAATCTTCTGCTGTTTTCCTATACAATAAGTAGTTCAAGAATCAAATTCATATTGCAATTCGAAATAATAAGCCAATCTACCCTTAACTTGCAGTGAGTGACGTGCTGTGCCACACAAACATTTACCGGCATTGTGTTTGACAGTTAAGGTAGAGGGAGAACTTCGATTTACCTTACAATATATATATATATATATATATATAGATAATATATTATATAATATTATATATATATATATATATATATATTATAATATATATATATATCTATATATATATATATATATATATACCCCTCATACCCCAAAATAAGTTAATAATTCTGTAATTTGTCAAAGCTAGGACAATTAGTCATACAGTACCTCAACAACATGTGACTTGCCTAACACAATGGCGGTGCATTGAGCCTGGTAGCAGGGGTGGTCTCTGTTCTCTATTGAGCTCACTTTCCAGAGCTTGGGTCACTGGCCAACCAACCCACTATCCAACACAGCACACCTTCACTCGGCCCACTCTCACTCCTCGCTTAGTGACTCCTCTCTTTACACACTAAATAGATTTTTTACATCATCATTTATAAAAGTACACAGCTATGCCTAGAAAGGGAACTTCCTTGTCTGTATTTTCATTCCATATAAAATTTCTCTCCCCCTGTCATAAATGATGTTTCACTAAACTACGTGTTGCCTGCACCAACATGAACACAAATGGTAAAGAAAAAAATAAAACGATAAATAAAAATAAAAAAAGTTAGTTTCAAATTGGTTCTTAAAAGTACATCCACTAATTCAGGATTTTTTTTTTTCAGTACTGTCAACTGGGACGGACTTCTCACCTGTCTTTTATCTTTAAAATATATGTGAAGTGCAAAAGTGATATTCTAAAAATGTTATATTTACACTTACATTAAGCATTTTTCTACTACAAAACCCTGCTGTGCAGTGAGTCTGTCCCAGTTGACGGCACGAGATTTTCTTTCGTTTTTATTTCTTTTCATGTTGTAATAATTTTGAGGAAGACTTACGATGCAGGACAAGGTGCCACCTATCAAGGCACAGCTGTGTACGCCTCGACAAGGACGAGTATGTACGTATTTGGGTAGGATTGTGCGTTTATAAAGGGCTGTCGGGTTGGTTCATCTCCGATCCCCATTCTTCCTATCATGTAACTAAATGCAGCTGAGGACACGTGCCTCTCTGGTTGTTCGCTCTGCTCCATTAGGCCTCCGATACACAGCAATGTGTGTCGGGTGAACATGAAAAGTATATCTTCATTCAGATCTAAAGAAGGTGTGTGTGTGTGTGTGTGTGTGTGTGTGTGTGTGTGTGTGTGTGTGTGTGTGTGTGTGTGTGTGTGCGTGCGTTTCTTTTTCCTAGTATATGTGTTCTATGAAGTTAGAAAAGAAAGTGGAGCAGAGCAGAGCAATAAACGTATACAAAAGTAGCATGCCAACCCTGATTTACATCTCAACACTACATATTGTACATACCACGAAACATCTCGGACAGAAACGGACGGACGGACAGACGAACAGAAAGAACCCGAGGCACCGCAACCACGATCTAGACGGAAGCCAGGAGGAAGATAAAGAGACTGAGGAGAGTCATGGACGGCACTACAGCCTTCCCGGAGCCACGGTACTGCTGACTTTCCGCCCCAAAGAGACTGTTGCCCGCGAGACTGAGCGACGGATCAGAGGTGACTTGAGAAGTGCTTGGGGTGGTCCAGGTGAAGCGAGGGGTGTGTGGGCTACTGTGAGTTGGAGACGAAACGCTGCTAGGTGTTGCAGGTCCAAGATGGTTGTGGGCATTACTGTTGCTACCCGCACCGTTGTCCACATGTCCACCCGCACCACCAAAAGCACCACCGCCAAAAGCGCCACCGCCGTCCAATCCCATGTCCGTGGCCTTGTCTGGACCAATGGTGGTGGTGGTGGAGGGAAGTGCTTCAAAGTTTCCTGGTGGGCAGTCTCTCGAGTTGGGGCTGTGGTGGGTAAGGCGAAGCAATCAGTAAGACGTGTGTGTATACATGTACTGTATGTCTAACTTTTATACAAGACCTGGACCTGTTCATACTTATATCCTGTCTATCATATAATTGATCCATAATACTTATTTGTATCGTTTCTTGCGTTGTATTCTAAAAATCTACTTTTCTATGGCGTGGGCGTTAGCTACCTTCATTTCTTCCACCAGCACATACTCACACAAAGTTCTGACATTTTTGAAGGAGGTAGCCAAGGGCACGGTCTAGTAAGGTACGCATGAAGTGTGAAGGAGGACCGTTCTCAAGAGCTCCTCCCGCCCCGTCACACTCTCGCGGCGTTCTCTGCAGCACGCACTCCCGGAACTTGAGATGGGCGCTGTGGAGAGATTGTGGTGCCATGAGTGAGGGGCAGAAAATATTGGAAGAAATCTAAGACTGCTACGAGAAGATATAATGAACGAACAAAGTATTGCAAAAGGCTAAAACTATAATAAACAGAAAGTGAGGCTCAAGTTTCTGAATAAAAGAGAACAGTCATATGGATGTCATTATGTTGCCAGCCACTCCGAACTTACCAGCAGACTTGAGCATCGGTGGCCGTTAGACCCTGCACTATTTCCGCCATGTATCGGTACTGATCCCCGCAGAGGGAACTGTTAGTGGACACCCTTCTCAAGCACGGAGCGTTGCCCATGTAGGCTGTAATGAAGACGAAACACATACTCATTAAGATATCAATAGAAAGAAAGAACACTATCCAGACAACTACCTGTAACCACTCCATAATGCATGCGGTACTACTATGTTGGTAGGAAAATTATTCATTATGTTTGTGTAAGGCTTGATTCTTAGTGAGTGATAATCATACAAGAACATTTTTTTTCTTTTTTTGTACCTCTCATATACTCGGGATCATTCATGCACAGCTCGTTAGCAGACTTGATGGAGCTGTCGATCACCTGGTAGAACTCTCTTTGTTGCGGCGCCGTCAGGTGAGTCATGGCGTACTCTTTGACGCAGTACACGAAGTCCTCCCAAAGCCTCCACGAAGAGAGAAGAAAGTAAAAAAACAAGTAGGAAACTCAATGATTTAAGAACATAACATAATAACATAACATAACAAATAATGGAAGCTGCAAGATTCCATCAAGCCTACATACACGTGACAATCCCTGGATGAAACATACTTACCTGTTTCTATCACTCCCTATTCCTAAATTTGTCTAATCTTTTAGAACTCCATTATTCTCAACACTAACAATCTGATTACGAAGTCTGTTCCATTTATCTACCACTCTATTCGATAAACAATTCCTTCCCATCTTTCTTAAGTAATTTTTCAGTCTTAAGGCCCTTTACCGACCTATCTACCTAATTTTCTATCAAGAATTCCATCATATTTACTTGCACACGGCTTCTATGTCCCTGGAAGTGAGTGGGAAGATGTAATCTGGACTCTTGACCAACGGTTCGGCCATCCTGATGCAACGAGTCAGGTGTTGCGTACCGTCTTCTTCTGCTGACAGTGCACCGCCTGGAAAATAAGTTAATAATCATTGATACCTGCTTCTTAATAATGATAATAATCTCCATCACCGGCAGCATCACAAGTTCACAACAACAAACGTCATAAGTAAAGTCATTATGAGTTCAGAAGGGAGAGAGAGAGAGAGAGAGAGAGAGAGAGAGAGAGAGTGTGTGTGTGTGTGTTTGTGAGGAAGAGGAAGCGGATGATGGCTGTACGTCCCCGTCTCTCTCTCTCTCTCTCTCTCTCTCTCTCTCTCTCTCTCTCTCTCTCTCTCTCTCTCTCTCTCTCTCTCTCTCAGTCTTCATCGGACCTCCAAAACTCGTAAGAAAAGAGGAATAAAGAGAAAAAGGAACAAGGAAGGCAGGGAAGCAGAGAGACGGGAGGAAGAAATGGTGAAGGAGGAAGCGGAGGTGTAGGCACAGTAGGAGAGGGGAAAATTAGGAAATACAGGAAGCACACCTTTACAGTTACTTCAGCGCACCAGAGAGATAGGAAAGAAGGGAAGTGCTAGGAAAGGTATGGAAATATAGTGGAAAGGGATGGCCTGTAAGTGAAGGGATGGGTGCGTAGGGAAATGAGACAGGTGTTGGCAAACCGCTACCTCATCCCTGCCTTTTGAAACAGCACCACGAAAAATAAGAACGGATGGGACACAGAAAAAACGGATGTAGGACGGCGGAACAGAAAACGGTAAACGAGTCCACAATAGTCATACACATTCATACGCACAAACGTACAAACATGGTCCACTTTGTTTTCAAGTGAAAGTATAAACACTACGCAATAACAAAGTGAAATAGATGTGCTTATAGTGAACAAATTACAGTGACAATCATTAAGCCACAAGTGATGAAAGTATCAGTAAAACAAGCTTCATAGTAAGATATACACAGATACATAAAGGTGCAACAGAAAGACCCTTTGATGAATTTAGGAGTTGCGTCAATTTTGCTACATTTATTGTAGCCCAGCGTCACCTTTCAGTCTAAGAAGTATCACGTTATAATACGAAATGGTGATATTGTAAAAAGATGAAGATATTATGTGAATGTGTTAAGTACTACATTTCACTGTGCCTTTAGGATTTTATGTATATGTGTTGAAGGGTGTTTAGAAGTTTAATAAAAATGTAGGTACATGAAAGGATACAAAGAAAACTGATGTAACATAATTCCCTGATGTGGTGAAAGTCACGAAAAGAGAAAAATAAAGTCTGATAATGACTCGAAATTAAAACAATGTAAAATACAAAATTAAACAAAAAAGAAATACTTGTGGCAATGACAAACACTTCAGAGGAGAAACAGAGGGATCTTGCTTTACTTATGAAAAAAAAACAAGTATAAGAAAGGACGAATTGTTTATATATATAACAAAGGGATTTCTCAAGCTGATGTGAGAAAATATTGTAATGTTTTGCATATTTATTACCATCTATCTTTACGAGACTATTGTATGTAGGGCAAAGTGTGTGTGTGTGTGTGTGTGTGTGTGTGTGTGACCGTCATCACCATCACTATCACTGTATCAATGTCCACAATAATAATGATACAAGTAAGTCACGCTGTACAAATACAAGAAAATTAATACTGCAAACTGGATAAAAATTAAATTAAGATTTTGTTTTATTTACTCTTTTTCTGAGGACGAACGTGGAGAAAATTGAGTTACGTTACACTTGGCAGCTTCAAGGTCACTGTTCTGCTGTCTGTCACCTGTCGCAAAGGTGTCACTCCTGCAATTCACTCTCCACCTCTTCCTCCACACACTCCTCCTCTTCCTCCTCTGGTATCTTTAAACTAACACAATTCCTCCTCCTCCTCCTCCTCTCTTTGAATACCATAATTAGCATGGTTTCCTTTCCCTTTCTTTCCTTTCCTTTCTTTCTTTTACTTTTACAGTCTACATAGTACAGACGCCGTCAGTTATTCCTCTCCCTTTCCTTCGTTTCTTTTTTCTTTCTTCTCCTCATCTTTCTCAATAACATGTTTTGCATATTCATGATTTTTTTCTTTGTTTTCATCATTCTTTTAGTTACAGATTCATTTATACACAAATGCGTTGTTGTTTCGTCTCGTGCATTTCCTGTTAGAATTTTACATTAAATAAACGACAATATAGGTTATCTATGAATGGTATTGACCCTACACACGAGAGAGAGAGAGAGAGAGAGAGAGAGGGAGAGAGAGAGAGAGAGAGAGAGAGAGAGAGAGAGAGAGAGAGAGAGAGAGAATTTCAGTAAACAATTATAATGATGAGGCCTTTTCATGATTGACAGATGAAAAGAATGAGGTAAAAGTAATCACGGTTGGAGGATAAACCAACGAAATCAAGAAACACGAGAAAGAAGAAGGAAAACAGAAAAAAGTAAAGGCAAATAAATCTTTAAAAAATCGCGCAATGTCTTCCAGGAATTTTTATTTATTTGTTTTCCTTCACTCCCTCCTTCCCCCTCTCCCTCTCTCTCTCTCTCTCTCTCTCTCTCTCTCTCTCTCTCTCTCTCTCTCTCTACACTCCCTCCCAAAATTTCTTCTCCTTCCCTCATTTTTTTATGTGTGTGTTCTTCAAATGTTTCTCCTCCCTTCTACCCTCCCTTCCTCCACAAATCGTACATTACAGAAGGGAGGAGGGAGGGGGGGATGGAGAGATCTGAGGGAAAGGCAGTAGAGATCAAAAGGACAATGTGAAGAGAACGAAGTGGAAGTGGGATAAGGAAACCATCTTGCCTCCCAACGTTAGTGGTGCCATCTGTTGCTTGTAAGGGGAATTGGTCCCATTTGGCAGCATATGAAGGAGTAGGAATAGGACGACGAGGAACAGAAAATGGAGGAGGAGGGGAGTGATACGGTTGTAGTCATAAGAGCAGCATCAATATAAAGATCAAAGAACTAGGATGCGGTAGTTCAGATCAGTAAAAGGACAATGTAAGAGTAGTAAAAGCAAACAACACTCGTGGTAATTATAAACAGATGTTGTGTAGAAGTAAGAGAAATGAGTGTAAAGATGACTCAGCCCAGGTTTCTTTTACCATCTTAACTCATAAAGAAATGTAATAGAAATGGTGACAAAAGCAGTAGAGATGCAAGGAATAAATAGGAATACAAAGAAAGTACAAACAACAAGAGGAAGAGGAAGAGAAAGAGAAAGAGGAAGAGGAGAAGGAGGAAGAGAAGTTAAAGGAGGATAGAAGCAAAAATAGCAGCAGTAATAACATCCTATATTACTAATATCAGGAATTCCAGTAGTTAAAAATTTAGAAATGAAAGGAAAAATAACAAAAAGGGTACAAAGAGTAAGAGATAAGAAAAACTATGAAGAAAAAATAGAGAAAAAACCTAAAATAATATCTAAATAAAAACAAATCCTCCACAATCTAAAAAAATGTCTGTAGCAAGAAAGTAAGATCATAGACAAAAACAAACAATAAAAACGCTCAATTAGATAAAAAAACTAAACTAAATCCTGATGGAAAAAGTAATAATGTTCTCTTTGCAAATCAAGGCTCGCCCGCCGCCAGCCTAAATAAAACCACAGAGAATGGGAGTGAGGAGAAAAACAATTAAATCCTCTACTGTGAAAGCCGCTCACTAAAGATCACTCCAGAATCATTCGAGGAATCCAATCATCCTCCTTAAGTCTTCCTTTTAGCATTAACCCCCCCCCCCCCCCC
>JAHFWG010001515.1:0-15344 GCA_020233015.1 Callinectes sapidus | reverse complement strand
CTAAGTGTGTAACGTTAGACGAATTTTAGTCTTAGAATGTCTTAGAATGTATCTTAACCTCTCAAAATTGGTCTTGTACTTTAGCCATTATCTCATCGGGGGCTTCAAATTTATTGCTAGTGGGATAATGGGTAAAATACAACGCCAATTTTGGGAGATTAAAATGGATCTTAAGTCTAGAAATTTGTCCAAGAAAAAATCACATACTCAAAAATCTCAGTTAATACGGGGCCAGAGCAAAGCAGAGTTCACCAAGGTGCGTGTGATGTGGTGGTCTTCAGGAAACGCATTTCTTACATAACTCATGAAAAGTGACTACACCAAAATTACTGGGGAGCAAACCTGTGATCTCAGATTCTTTCTAAATTTTCCTCAGCAAGGTGATAGTCATAACACTTCGTTCTTTTTAACTGTAATATGATTTTACGACTTGTAAGTGGCCGTGTGTGAAGTAACGCTGCTGTTCTCACTCGCTGCTTTTACATTGATGTGTGAATCGCAGGGAATCATTCTTAAACACTTTGGTGCCCTACTTAAGCACTTTTCCTCACACTAGTGGAGGGTTTTGGTGTTCGGAAAGTGTTTTAATGATTGTAGCTGCATTCTGACAAGGATTCTTCATTATTGATATAGAAAAAACACTAAAAGATTTAGACTCGTATTCTCAAACATGTCTGTTCTTCACCTCTCTTATTTCAAAACGCTATATTTAAATCTACACGATTTTTTAAGGTGTCTTTATAGTTCTAGAGGCAGATTGACAAGATTTCTACACTATTAACTAGAGAAACATTTGTTAATTATCTTTATTGCCTTGGAAAATAGTCGTGATGTGAGAGCAGAGCATCTCCGAATACAGATTAACCATCGCTGTGTTCTCGGAAGGTGATACGTTAAAGAATGTTTTTTAATATTATTCTAGTGATAGTTTAGCAAGAATTCTACGTCATCAATGTGGAAAATTCCAATGAGAAGCAGATAAACCATCGCTGTGGCATGTAAAAGAGAATTCTAGTTAATCTGAAAGCGTTTCATGATACGCACTTCACAGAATCTTATCCCTCAATATGTTCTTTTCCTTCCTTTAATCTGGTAACTCGTAATAATGCCACTGTCTGTACTCATTGCCTCTACGTCAATACATGAATCACAATACTGTCTCGTCCCTGCCTCTGCTCCTAGAAACTCGGGATGAGATGGTATGAAAAAAAGTTTGTGTAATGTCTCTCGGGTAAACCAACTCAATCAAACACAGGAGCCTCGTGGGGCGCCAGGAGTCAGGAGAACAGAGGTGGCGTGGTGAAGGAGTGGCGGCGAGGAGCGAGGGAGAGCTGGCTGCTTCCCTGGGGCGGAGAACGAAAAGTTAGGTATTGGAAATTGCCGAGGGGGAACCAGAGTAGTCTTCTATGTGCCAGAGAGGGTCAGACAATAGCGAGCTTCTCAAAACACTGAAATTGCCATGTAAAGGTCAAGATTGGTGTACAAAACTGAATTAATTACAGCTTCATTCCCCCTTTCTGCGACCAAGCGAGAAATACAGTGGAGTTACTCGTGCATCTCATGAGTTCCGCTATGCAAGCACGTGAATTAGTACATGACACACAATCGCCATGTAATGTTGAAGGAATGCATTAATGATATGATTTACTCTAAATTAAGAATAGGAATTAATAAAAATATCGCGTGTCCTTGACTGGCTCTCTTAATTGATAGTGGAACGAGGTTGTAGGTTGGCTGCTGATCACTGTCATAATGAGAGGCCACAAAAGGATAACACGAGAGAGAGGCACATCAAGGAAGTATTTTCTATCTGCCGTTCCTAACATATTATAGAAAATAGAAATGAAGTTCCTAAATTTGGCAGATAAATTTATTATATCTGCAATGTTTCCAGTAACATATATATCCGTGTTATTTTATCTGATGGTGATAAATATATATTAAGGAGAGTTAAAGTTATATATTTTTTAACAGCAAAGTCTGATAAGTATGCAATTAGTCGTAGTGATCAGATCTGTTCGTCATTAGCGTTACGTTCCCAATAACAAAATGCTCCAGTAAGTGGTCGCTTTTCAGGTTGCAAAGACACAAAGTAATAAATGGTGACACTTGAACCTGCCCGCCTCATGCCTCACGTTATTGCCTCTGCACCGCTGAATACATCGCTGCTTCTGTTTGGCCACAGCAATACTGAATTTGTCATCTGGTGACCTCTTGTATTAGTTTCTAACGCCGCGTTATAGACACTGTAAAATGAACCCTGCAACTCAGCGGAGTTTCTTTCCATATCTCTCCTTAGCGTGCCATCTTGCGACTCCAAGCAACACTGGATATGAATTTTTCTTATGTCTGTGTGTCTGTGTGTCTGTCTGTCTGTCTGTCTGTCTGTCTGTCTGTCTGTCTGTCTGTCTGTTTGTCTCTCTGCCTGCTTGTCTGTCTGTCTATGTTCTGCCTGCCTCCTTCTCTCCTCCCCTCCGTCAGCAAAGGTCATGGTGTTGTGAGCGCAGCACCCCAGTAAGGGTCATGGACCACAGATCACTTCCCTCTTCCCTTGCTTCACTTTCTTTCGAGCAGAGAGCCAAGTTCTCCCATAAGGAATTAATTGTCAGCGTTAGCATATTCTGTACAATATGTAGGGTCGAGATCTTGTTGCAGCATTCATAGTCACAGATGTGGTCTAACAATCAAATATTTAAGGTAAGACATGCAATATGCAAAGTATACCTGTATGTATTTATATTGTGGTACCCGCACCTTCATTTAAGTTAATTAATATGGGTGGAGCAGAGAGTCATTTTAATTATTAACTCCCTTACACGACTACCTTTTGTTACTCTCTTTGTGAGCGCATTGTTTTCATCCGGTGTGTAGCGGTGGTAGTACTAAAGCATGTGTCCTGGTATGTACGATTAATCTGAGTCTGCACTATTTTGATCTCCTTATGAGTTTCTGAAGCTGTATAAAATTGACAAATAACAAGCAGAATAAATATAAAAATTCGTCCCATTGCTGAGAGAGTTCATGTGATTTAAACGGGTAGTCTTGTGCCTGAGTTGTGGAGCAAACAAACATGTCAAGACATTGGTGATATGTATTATGTATCGCGAAACTGGAAAATACTTGTGTCTCAAACAATATCCCCAAAAGTTTAACGCATTCACTAACAAATATATCATTTACGGTAACTAGTAGCTATGTAATAAGTTGTCCATTTAATCGGGTTCTTTCTGCATTATACAATCATATATTCTCGCCCGTGTCCTCGCCTTGCTTTTATTTTGTTCGTTTTCTCCTTCCTCGTCATGCGGTTGTTAAAGTTCCACCTGATTTTTCCATACCATCCTTTGTTGCGGTCTCGTCTGTTCTTGATCAGACCTAATACGGCGAGAGATGAGCTCCACGTCACCTGTCCCGAAGGAGAGTGAAGAGGCGAGGTGTTTATTAGCTCTTCATTCGTCCCCACAAACACAACACACACGCGTGTCCTCTTCTTCCTCCTACACACACACACACACACACACACACACACACACACACACACACACACACACACACGAACGTTTTCTAGTATAGCAATAAAGTATAGAGAAATAGATAGAATAGTGAGAAATACAAGAAGTCAGCACACCTACACGTGGTCTCTATTTTGCGTATAAAGCATGATTGTCCGTAAATATCTGTGTAGTAGCTTCCATATGACACTGGCATTAATGGCGTTAACACCCAGCTCAGTAATTTTGTTCGTCATTCACTTTCCTATTTGAGAACATGCAGTTTCTTTGTGTCTTTTTATAAATAACTTTTTTCACAATCGGAAACGAAGCAGCCTGGTTGGTTTATACAGTTTTGTCATATAAAGTCGAAGATATTGTAATTTGTGCTACTGGTTCTCTCTCTCTCTCTCTCTCTCTCTCTCTCTCTCTCTCTCTCTCTCTCTCTCTCTCTCTCTCTCTCTCTCTCTCTCTCTCTCTCTCTCTCTCTCTCTCACGCACACACACACACTGTACGCCACCACCCCTACCACTACGTCCGCATTAATGCACTTCACCACCGTAATTTATAGTGCCACTAGCAAGCACGGGTCAGGTTTAATTGTAATACGTGTTTAGAAGGGCACGCAGAGGGGCCGTGGAGGGTGAAGCGGGTCTTGGGCGGGAGGCGCGAGTGTCGAGTATGGCTTGAGTGCGGCGGGCGTGGGATGTAGGTCCCTCCAACGCGGGCACGGTCACTATCCTTCCTGCCATATGCCCGGAATGGCTCTCCAGTCTCCCTCGTATGTATGTACTGCTTGTGTGTGTGTGTGTGTGTGTGTGTGTGTGTGTGTGTGTGTGTGTGTGTGTGTGTCATCTTCCCAGTTACAAATTAATCTACATACATGTGTGCGTGTGTGGTATATTGTACATAGCACGCATGCAGCACACAGACAGGCACAGACACACACACACACACACACACACACACACACACACACACACACACACACACACACACACCATCCCTTCTCTCCTCAGTCGTCCTCCTTCCTCCTCTCCGTTCCCTATCTCTTCATATCCTTCCACCCTTCATAGTTACACATATCCTGAGCAGGTATTTCTTATTACTAGTTTATTGACCACAGCAGAATCATAAAGTTACTAAAGAAAATCACAAACTTACAAGACTTGACGTGTAATAACCAATGAGAAATGACGCTATTGGTACAAGGAAGGCCGCTCAGGGACAGGCGTGTTGGGTTATTAGGTTAAGATTGTTATTATTGGGTAACTATGTAAGCAGAAGCTAATTGTTACAGGTTTATAGTAGTGTGTATTTGAACTAAGCTTGAGGGAGTCTATATGTGAATTAAGGGTGTGTGAAGGTGTTACTGTTGTTGTTGTTGTTGTTGTTTTTGTTGTTGTTGTTGTTCATATGCATAAATAAATGAAAAATATAACTAAAAAAATAAAGACAAATAAATCTATATATTATGGAAACAATAAATCAAAAGACACATGTAAATAAACAAAATAACTACTCCAATGCCAAAAAAGAAAGATAAATAAAATAAAAATAACAATAATAATAAAAATGGCCTAATGTCCATGTCAAAGTTATGGCAAAATGATAAAAAAAGGTAGTTATGATGGAGATTATGCACAGCACTTGGGTCTGTAAACGGCTCAATTCCACACAGCTAGCAGGTCCTTTGTCCTCCTCGAACCTATTAAAAAACCCAAGGCGAAGCAAGAATATCACTCGTTACTTGAGGTTTTTTCCCCCACAAACATCCTCTCTGACTCAGGTTCCTGCGAGAGACTGTAGATTTGATTGGACATGCAGGTGGTGTGTTCTTGGTGGCAGTCGTGATAAATTCCAGTGTAAATTCGTGTGACAAGTGTAGGAGTGATGGGGTTTGATAAAGTGTATGTATAAGAGTAAGCAGATAAGAAGCTTACCTCGAATGTTTGCGATGACATGGAAGTAGTGAGTCTTCTGTGTGATAAGAGGAGAGGGGAAAAGAAATGGAGGAGATTGTGATGGTTTAGTATGTTTCTTGTTCACAACACACACACACACACACACACACACACACACACACACACACACACACACACACACACACACACACACACACACACACTGCCACAAAACAACACTCCAAAGTCCCCAGATTCTTACCAGATTGCTGATATATATTTTTCTTATTTTCTAATTTTTGTTGTATCATATTTTCTTGTTAACTCCCACCTATAATTCCAAGTCTTCAGCCCCACCGTCTGTACCAGCATGACATGTGGAAAATATACGAACTGAATTCATAAATCTAATAAAACTTTGACACTTATCATTAATTACCTGTCTTCGTTATGTACCTGAATTTTTATCATTGGAATGCATAGTTTTATCTTAACATTATAACAGCTGGTGTAGTATGTATGCAGTCATTAATACGTAGCGAGTTGAATCCAGCATGCCAGGTCTCGTGCTGGGCGGCCTTCCCTTTCCAGTCCTGTGTTGTCCCGCACCATCCAAAACTCACAAGAACAACAAAACTTTTTTCCCTCCCTGATTCCTTAAAGTCTTATCTATAAGTATAAAATATGTTTCTTATTTATATATTACATGCATAATAATTTGTGTCATTTGGACCTTAACTACTACAGACAGTATGATTTTCCAACTTCCGTATCAGAAAGAAACAGAGAGACATCTTACGTTTCATTCTTCAGTCATTATTAAGTCTTTTCTTTACGTTCTCTCATTTAATTTCAATTCCCAACACTCTGTGGTTCGTGTTCTTGCCTAAGCGTGTTTGGCTTCAAGTTTCGCTTCTTGGTTACCCTCCCCCCTGTCTGAGGTGTGTTCTCTCCCTCACTGCTTGTAGAGACACGGTACATACACATTTCCACTCCTTGTTCACAGCACTGGGCGGGTTGTTTCCTCGTGTGGAACCTCGTGGAAACTTGCTGCGGTTTGCCTGTCTGAAACCGTTGAAAGATCCACTGCTCTTGTCCTCCCCCAACGCCACCCTTCCCCCCCCTCTCCCTCACCAAATCCCTCCAGAACTGCATAATAGGGTTGGTTCTCCTTCGTGTCCTGTTTATTTCACATCTGCTTCATGTACTCTGATATTTTTAGATGTGATGATTTTTTTTTAGTGTACTATTAATCCTTTGTCTTTTCTCTTTCTCTGTCCTTTTCATTCCATTTTACGGTACAAGTAACTATTGACACGACGATATTAACTTGCTTTCGCGTTGTCTACTCTGAAAAATATACTTGTCTCTACTCTCTCTCTCTCTCTCTCTCTCTCTCTCTCTCTCTCTCTCTCTCTCTCATAAGGCTCTCTCTCTCGTGTTATTCAAGCCAGATGGTTATTAATAGTGCTTCCAAATAATATGAGTTTTACGTGTGTGTTGATGGAATGTTGTGTGTTGGTATTCATTTAGCAAGTCAAAGAGTAGGTGTGCATTCAGGTAGACTCGTGTTTATGTGCGTGTGTGTATGAGAGGAACGAAAAAATATTGATGAATAAGAGTAAAGCTGTTGGTTAATTTGTTATGTTCAAGTTACCTACCTGTTCATCCCTTTTTCTTTGTGTGTCTTGTTTCCCATGAGTGTTGGTGGGTGTAGTGGTATATGGTATCGTCTATTGAGGTAACCGACTTGAAAAGGGAAGGTTAGAAGTAATGAGTCGTTTAGAAGTTAGATAGTTAGTGGTGGTAGTGTTGCTGGTGAAGAAGTGGGAGATTTATGCTCGTATTCTCAAACACTTCTTTGCTTCACCTCCAAAATTTGAAAAGACTATTTGAATTTACACGATTTATTTAATTTACGATTTTAGAAGCAGATTGACAAGATTTCTGCATCATTAAAGGGAGGAGCACTCTTGGAAACCTTGCTGATGATGACTGTGACCTTGGAAAATAGTCGTGGTGAGAGAGCAAAGCGGACTGTAGCGGTGTATGCATGGGTAGCGGTAGTAGCAACAGTAGTAATAGTAGCAGTGCAGGTGGTAGTAACAGTTAGAGAGGAAATTAGGTGGCAATGACAGAGTGACTGCGAGAATGGAAAGGTGACATGATACTGCTGGTATGTCGAGGCAGGCGGTGGTGGTTAGGGTGATGGTGGTGGTGGTGGTGGTGGTGGTGTTGGTGGGAAAAGTTTCATGCCTTGCAACCACTCCAGCGATTTTTAATGAAAAGATTCACGAAAGATTTTCAATTAGGTAGGCAGAGGTGTTTTTCCTGACCCATCTATGTATTTTCCTTCAGTGTTTTCCATTCATCCCCTGCAGAAGTGGCCGCCAGTGATCCCAAACCGAGAATATGTGATGGAAATTTGTTTTGCGTATACGGGTGTAGAGAAATACTTGTGGAAAAAAAGTGCGACTATGCAAAAAAATGTGCCTTAGTTAAAGCAGATAAAATAACACGGCTCTCTTGACTCAGTGATTGATTTAGTGCCTGGTGGCAGAAATTCATCCTAGATTTCTTTTTAATGCATATCTGTGGGTGTTATGAATAGAAAAGAGAGATTCGGTATCATAATTTGCATGTTTTCTTTTTGGTTAATGTATGGTCGATCTTTTCAAGTGATTTTTTATTTATTACTGTACTGATCTTGATCTGTCAGTAATACGTTGCATGTTTATGTATCTCTGCTTTAGTTTCTCTCACTAGTATGCATAATTTTACACTTTGCAAGACTGAGTGAAGTGTCTTGCTCATCCCACAGTCGATCATTATATTGAAACACGTCTGAATCTTAACACAAAAAAGAAAAAAAATATATAAAGATAAAATAAAGTTCTTTAGTATTGTAGTCTTGAAACTCGAGAAAACTACAGCATGGTAACACAAGACTTGAAGAACGAGAATGGCGGAGAAGACGAAGAAAACGGGGAGAAGAATGAGGAAGAATTGGAAAACGACTCGAAAGAAGTGTAAAACGCCAGTGAGGCTTACAGAGGCGGTGGGGGAGGGAGGGAGGGAGTGAGGAAGAGACGGCGGAGAGGAGTAAGAGTAAAAAAAGTAGCGAGTGAGGAGTACAGAAGTGGTGGATGAGAAGTAAGAAGGCTGTAGGATAAAACTAAGGAACGTTGGATGAGTAATGAAGTAGTGCGTAAGGAGTAGAGAGGATAAGGAGTAAGAAGTTAGTGAGTAGGGAGTAAGCAGGTGGCGTGTGAGAAGTGAGTGATGAAGTTCTGGGTAAGGAGTAAGGAAATGGCGGATGAGGAGTAAGAAGTTAGTGAGTAGGGAGTAAGCAGGTGGCGTGTGACAAGTCTGGGGTAGCAGGTCGCGTCGTCGATGCGGTGTACACACATTCAGATAAAAGACAACATTGATCGCTCGGCTTGTCCTGCACACGCTTGGCTGCTCAAGGGAAATGCGACCAAAGAACTCACTCACTGGCTTCATTCAGCACTGCCTCTGAATGCTGCCGCCGGGCGTTTTTTGTACACTGACTCTTTTTCATGCGTGGCGTTCATCTCTCAGTAGCGACGCCAGTAACGTGGTAATCTTGCAGGGACCCAGACGCGCGTCCAAATATAGCGCCTCATTGTTACCGGAAGAATAGCAATCTGTGTTTTCATCGAGATATTTTTGTCATTTCTTACTCCGTGTTTGTTTATTCATTATATAGTTTTTTTTACTTATGTATATAAGGAAAAGCTACAGTTATAGGTATATTTTACTACATTACGTATAATTTTTGTTTTCAAAGTTGGGCAAATGAAGTTATTTAACTGTTGTATTATTCTAGAGATGATTTAAATTTGCGCTGATTTGTCCTTGTCGAAAACAATGAATTTTCCAGTATTTGGGTTCGTTGAAAGCAAAACACTGCCTAATTTAGTGACGCCAATGTCTACTCTGCATATGAGACCAAGAATGGTGGTGGAACATTTTATCTACAATTGACAGTCACGTACAGTTCTAAGTAGCTTGTCCTTCACATCAGCTTAACATACGAAACATAATCACCTGCATCTTTAACTGTTCTGGTGTATTATTAACATTGAATTATCCAAGGTGTTGAGGAATATATATCACAGTTCTCATTATTCTATGTCTGTAAATATTGAATTGAAATCTCTGCTAATATAATTTCAAGACTCCATATTGTTTCTCATTTTGCCCCTCGTGTAATATTCAATTCCTGTTATTTGAGTAATTTCTCTTGATGTGGGTGTTGTTAATTCATAGATGTTATAACTGGCTGCAGCATTGTCACGATTATCAGTGTTCCCATTAGTAGCGTTGGTCCCGCTGTAACCACTATCAACACTCACGCTCATCACCATTACTGTTATTGCCATTAATTACACAACGAAATGAAGTGTCGAACCAAAGTAATTGCTCAGTATGTTGGCAACGCTTTTCATGAGTTGGTAAGTTCCCTTCATCATAATTTAATGGCGTGAGGTCACTTCTTAATTGTCTATTACCACATGAAATTGTTAGTCCCTGTCAACACAACTGATAATAATCATTACATTAGCATAATTTCTAACGTACAATTTCCAGCCGACTTGTACGTACTTTTAACCCTATCTCGATGATTTGCCGTGTTCTTGACGTCGGTGATCGTGGAACATCACTTCATCCGATCTTCCATGTTTTTATTCTATTTTTTTTGTTTTGTAATAGACTGATAGTGTTATTTCTCACTGGAGGGAAGGAGGGTTACCATTATTAGCTTTTAGAAACTGACAATATGAAACTTTAAATACGATAGTAGTCAATGTGTGTGTGTGTGTGTGTGTGTGTGTGTGTGTGTGTGTGTGTGTGTGTGTGTGTGTATGTGTGTGTGTGTGTGGTAGGTATGGCTCCCTCATCGAAAGTTACGTCGCCCTATGAGGCAGAAGGCCAAGAATAACTAAGGGGATCAATGCATTCTTGAAGATTACATATTCGAAGGCGACACGCAAGGCTGCCGTCACCACCACCACCACCACTTCCTCGTCCTCCTCCTCCCCGACGCACGCCGACACTGAGGAACGAGAATGAAAACTGCCACCGAGGAGTTTATGATTCTCTTCCCTCATATATTTTGTACTGTGTCTTGTACTTCAGTCCCTCCCCCATCTATTTTCTGTTCTTCCCTCCCTTGCGTTCTTATAGGATAGTGGAGGCATTGAGCAATTCTAAGAGCTGGGCAAAGACTGGAGTATAAGGAAAATGATTACAATTTTGATAAGACTGTAATCTGTAATGAGTGTGTGCCCCTGTGGCGCAATCGGTTAGCGCACGGTACTTATAGACAGTGTTCGCTGCTGAGCCATGCCGGGGTTGTGAGTTCGAGCCTCACCAGGGGCAGCTGTTTTTGTGAGAGGCGGATGCTGGTGAGTGTCATACAGGGACTGACTGCCACGTGTAGCACTTCTGACTCGCAGGTTCCTTTTGTATTCTCCTTTTCTTGAGCTTATGGCAAATGTATTTTGCTTTGTTTCCAATACTGTTAAATTGAATCACTGAGGAATCGCTCGTGTCTCCCTTCATCTTTCCCTTTGTTCTCGTGTTCTTGAGTTTGCTGATGAAAAATGCACTTTGTTTTCTTTGTAGTATTGTTAATTTTACATCATTAATCAATAAATGTGATGTGAGCCATCCACATAATTATACAGATGAATGGCTGGGACTGAATGCCTGATACGAGTCTTAAGACACACGAGAGACACGTGCACAGTAGAACAGTTTGTCGAGGTGTGACATAAAAAAGATGCTGTGAATTTCCTTTGTCTCGCATATTATCATTGAGAGTCTACATAGATATTATGTTTTACTACAGTGTAATTCTTAACTTCTGGCTGATAATTATGATGGTGAATCAATGCAGAATGCAGGAAAAAATCAGACAATAGCGACTATACTCGTATGTCCTGTAGCTATTGCTATACTATTGCTATACGTAGTTTGCATGAAAAAAAAAAAAAACCGGTGCTGGGTTGAATACAAAAAAACAAATGGATCAAAACACTTTTTTCCAATGAATAATGATTAATATGATATTGATGATAATAATAATAATGATGCTGTGATGAATATTCCTACGAAAAAAATGGTTTATTGTACTTGTATCTTAACAGTGCTGTGGTATGCCGTGATGTGCTGTGTATGTAATTAGCATACAGTAAGGTATTTAAGTTCAATGCAGTGTGGTGTATGGCGTGGAGGGGTTCGGTGTAGTTAATATAGCATGGTGTAGGATACTTCTATTGTGGCACAGTGTGGTTTGGCATAGCATTGTGTAGGAAAGAGTCGGGTGTGGCATGGCGTGGTGCAGGAAGGAGTCGAGTGTGGCATGGCGTCGTGGTGTTCTCACGGTTCCTTTATTGCTCAAACTATGCGACGCTCTTTAGTCTTATATCCCGAAGGGGAGATTACACTTGGGTGAATGTGGCACCGGAGACCACCTCGTCTTGCTGTCCCGTGTCTGCCTCACTGCACACACACACACACACACACACACACACACACACACTGCCACTCCCCTCACAGCAACGACCTGCCACGCTTCACCCCACCTGTCCAACTCAAATTTACCTGTCAGCGAGTCTGTGTCAGTTGTTGGATTAATTAACGCACGTAGAGGCAGATCAGATGGAGATGATAATAGCGGAGGGGGAGATACGGGGCAAGGGGAAAGGGAAACAAATTGCTGCTCATGAAGGGTTAGGATGCAATGCTGAGGGATCGCTGGAAAGCCAATGAAGGTGACCTGTTTCTCTTCTGGTGAAAGTACCGGGCCAGTGAATGTAAAGGCGTGAAACTCTAGAACTTATTGCATGGTAGAGGAGATTTAAAGTGATTTTCTTTGTTTATAGGATGGTAGTGTAGTATTCTTGTGAACTTAACACTTTCCAATTTTTTATGTAAGAGAAAAAATCCGCTCAAGGAGAGTAAAAACGATTAAATAAAAGGCCCAATTAGATAACAGTCCCCGAGCAGGGCCGAGAGAGTTATAGCAAAAAGAATGGAGGTAAATATCTATAAACCTCCTTTTTAAATGAGTTCATGTCATAAGTAGATGGAAATACAAAAGCAAGACGGGATGAATGATTGAGAATACTTATTAACTCTTGCATTAGAGAGATGGACAGAATAAGGATAAGAAAGTCATGTGTAGCGATGCCAAATTATTCTTTTTTCCGTATTCACCACCAACATTTGAGAATTTCAATCTTGTACTAGAAACTCAATTGTTTTGTAGCCTTAAACAGACAAAATTTACCTGCTGCTTTGTTTTTCTGTATTTGTCAGTGCGTCCATAAAAACAATACTTTACAGCGATCTTCTTTTTAGTAAGGGATGATCATAACAATAAGATGGTTAATAATGCAAGCCACACAGTAACTGGCAAGGTGTGTGCGAGTATATACAGTTGTTTGTCACTAAGTCAGCGTTGCCATTACTTGAAAATAAAACTCTTTGTTGACGGGCACATCAGTCTTCACAAAAATATCTCACACGTGATTATGCATCGAAAACTGTGACTTGTTTAAAAAATGTATGTTTATATCTAGAGAGCACTTCCGTATTCCCTTGGTTATAAATGGAACTTCAAAGAAATGAGAGGAAAAAAACCAGGCTTACCAATTTTTGTCAACATGAATATAGAGAAAAACGTCCTTGTCTTTTACATGTCCTATCTAGTCATTTCCTTTACCTATTTACCAGCTTTAGTTTTTTTTATACTTCGACCAGTCTTGACGCATCATTAGTCATACTTCTTTAATAACTTCATCATTCTCTAGTCTGTTTCTAGTCCTCCCACACAGCTTTCATGACGCCTTCCTCCCTCCTTGCTGCTGCTGCTGCTGCTGCTACACAAACCTTCATCAAAGGTCTTGCATTTCATTGATCGATAGAACTGTACCGTCCATTATCGCTCAGTGACTCAGACGGCGATGTCAGTGACGTGTTTTGACTCACAAGACTAATACTTCGCCTTGTGTCAGCGAGTATTATGTCTTTGTACTGTATACACTGCACTCCCTCCTTCCAAACACACACACACACACACACACACACACACACACACGCCACGCCACGCAGGCAACTTACACGTAAATTAGTCACTTGAGACAAACGCGAGTGGAGGTTAATCACTGTGAATGTTTAACAGGGAACGCTGATGCTGGCACGGTAATGTGGCGCGCGCGGAGCCAGGTAATGACTGTGCCGTGACAACAAAAAGTGCCCGACAGGTGAATCCGGCCAGTTCCTCAGGGAGATGTACACGCGGGCGGCAATTGCATGCTAGCCGCTGATTGCATTATGATCGTTCGCACATTTATTTCGTAAGCGCCCTCATAATTGCGTTATTTCCTGGTCGCATTACCGCGTTTATGCTCCGACACACACACACACAGAGACACACACACACACACACACACACACACACACACACACACACACACACACACACACACACACACACACACACAGGATCGCGTGCCACCAGACCTTAACAATCACCGCATCCTCTCATCCAGGAAGGCCCGTCGCTCCCCCTTCAGTTTTCCCATAAAGTCATCCTCCAGAGTGTTTATCGCGTCGCAGTGAATAGCAGCCATCGATGACAGACTTCCCCCGTCACCGCCCTCTGCTGCAGGACCAGTACCGCGTATCACCGGGAATCACAGACCGCGCCAACACCCGTAATAAGAGGACGCCACTACCAAAGCCACAAAGGGAGGCATGTTTTGGGAAGTGGCGATTCTGTCCGTAGAGCTCTTGTGTTTTTTGGAGATTGTAATGGAAGGGGGAGTGTGATAATGTGTTTTGTGTGGAACTGAACTTCTTATTTAGTTGTGATGATTAGTTAATGAGTAAGGATGAGTACTAAATGGAAGAATTTGGTATTATTTAGTGTGTTTCAGAACGCTGGTGTTTTTTGGGGGGAAAATTATGGAAGGGTGAGTGTGGTAATGTGCTCTGCGTGCAAGTAATCTTATTTAGTAGTGATAGTTAATTAATAAATGAAGATGAGTAATAAATGAAAGAAGTTACCATGTTGAAAAATTTATAAGGATGTATTTTAATGTATTTGTTTGCTATCATTATTATTATTGTTTATTTTTTTTCATGTCCGTTAGTTAATTGACTATTCACTTTTTTATGTTCCTTCCCCTTCTCCCTCCCAAGAACTTAATACAGTTACCTTCCAAGAGAGGAGTGTTTGGACGCGTGTGTTTGTTACTCCATCACTCTTTAGAAAATGGCCACCTTACTACTTAACCTAATGTAACCTAATTCAACTTAATCTATCTTAACCTAACCTATTTTCCTTCTTTCTTTTCTTCATTTTTCTTACTATTTTTTCTTTCTCCTACTCTCTCTCTTTTACAATTCCATATGCAAGATTTCTGTAGGTTTCAATTCATACTTATTCTTTCTTTTAAGTCAAACATAGTAACATTAAAGCTCAATAACACTCAAATCAACGCTACACCAACATGACCGTGAACTGCAAATAAAAAAAAGCCAAATAAACCACATTGGAGCTTAACTAATATGAAAAATGAGCTACAAACAGAAATACACCAAAGAAACTACATGATAAATAACTTTTTTCTTTATAAATCTGCACAAGGACCTGGTTACATTATTATTTAGTCTTGCGTCTTAATCAATATAACACATGTAACGCGGGAGGTGTGCTTAAATATTTCATTGTGTTGTTAAGAAGCTGGATATCCTTGCATTTGAGATTTATGATGTGCAAAGAATCAATACAGACACAGTGTCGATGAGGTGAATAATTGATGGCGCCAGAGAGAGAGAGAGAGAGAGAGAGAGAGAGAGAGAGAGAGAGAGAGAGAGAGAGAGAGAGAGAGAGAGAGAGAGATATAGAAG
>JAHFWG010000708.1:32757-48938 GCA_020233015.1 Callinectes sapidus | reverse complement strand
TCTCTCTCTCTCTCTCTCTCTCTCTCTCTCTCTCTCTTAAGGGCAGGATATTTTCTCAAGGGAAAAGAAAAATATCGTACAAGGTTAAGTTTTAAAGGCAGAGAAAGAAAGAAAGGAGGAGGAGGAGGAGAATGAGGAGGAGGAGGAGGAGGAGAGGGAGAAGGAGGATGGAGGAGATAGCGATGTAAGTGATGTTGGTTGTAATGACAGGGGGTGGTAAGTGTTGTGTGTGTGTGTGTGTCATGCGGTAATGAGTCACTGAAACACAGGATGTTGTTTGGTGCTTATGACACACACACACACACACACACACACACTTACACACACACACACTCTCTCTCACTCACTCACTCACTCACTTGTATACTGAAGGCAGGGAAGAGGGCTCTGTCCTGTCTGAAGGGGTGTTGGGGGAGATTGGGGTTTGGGGGAGAACGTTTAGGAGGGGCTGGCTTGGTGGGTGGGGGTTGGGATGGGGGGGACGTTCACATACATATAAGCTGGCCTTGCGTCCGAGCTGTTCATTCCACTCGCTGCCGCCGCGAGCCGCTGGTGAGGGCGTAGGATAGCCGCAGCCACCACACCACCACCACCGCCACCGCCATGCTGGGCAGCGACGTGAGTTGGGCCTTGGGGGGGGAGCACGCCGCCCACGCAGTGCTGGTGGGTGCGCCCCTGGACCGCTCCGAGGGATGGTTGAGCGATCCCCAGGGCGCCCTGCTGCAGCCCCCCGCCCACGCCATGACCGTGCCCGTGCTGGTGCTGCAGGTGCTGGTGCTGCTGCTGTTCTGGTTCACGGGCCGCTCCTCGGTGGACGCCTTCGTGGTGCGGCTGCTGCTTAACCACCACTGACTGACTCACTCACTGTCCAGCAGCAGCAGCAGCAGCAGCAGCAGCAGCCCACCGCCACGCCGTGTTGAACTAAACTGACAGTGTGTGCTGACGCCACGCCGCCGGATATGTGCCTGACGGGGCGCGCACTCCCCTATGGGCGTCCTGGCCACGCCGTACTCTAGTCATGGAGCCTGACGCGCCCCGGCCCGCCGCCTCTGCCGCCCTGCACCACCACCACCATCACCACCACCCAGCCACGCACCCCGTCCAGACACACGTGCTGCTGGGTGTTCCCTCTGCTGCTCCCCCGCACTATGCTCACCACACGCCTTCGTCCGCCGCGCCCCTTGAAGGGCAGGAGGTGGAGCAGTGGCGGTGGTGCGGCGCGGGGGGCAGAGGGCAGGGGGGCGGCGCTCACTGCTCCATCACATGTGGCCGTGAGGGACTCGTGCTGACTTACAACACTCATCCCGGCTCCACCTGTGCCACCCTTTGTCCCTGCTGCACCCCCGCCCCTCTCTGCCCCCTGGCCGCTGCCTCTCCCACCGTGCCACCCTCGCCCGCTGCCCAGCCCGTCCCTGTCACCGCCCTGGGTCTTGGCGAGGGGGCGGATGTTGCCGCCCTGAGCCGCAGCCTGGGTGACCTGAGTCGGCCACAGGAGAGCAGTGCGGCAGGGCGCAGCATGACCTTCAGCGGCAGCTTGGACCGTCACACGCCACGCTCAGGCCCGCAGCGTCCCTACGGCCGCCGCTGCAAGAGCACGGCGCACATTGTGCTGCAGAACAACGACACGCTGAAGGAGCCGCGCCCCCACGAGGTGCACGCCGCCTCGGGTACACACCTGCACGTGCCCTCGGGTGAGGCACGAGGGCGTGCCAGGCACCGGACCGCCCCTGCGGCAGGGAGGGGAGAGAGGGGCGGCTGGCACCGGGTGGAGGGTGTAGGGCGAGGCGCGGGGGTGGGGGCCAGCCCCTGCTGCCCATGCCACCATTGGGCTCCTCTGTGCCCCATGGCGCCTGGGGCGAGCCACAACCCCTGCCTGCCCGCACTGCACCACCCCTGCCCCCATCACGTCCCCGCCCTGCTGACTCCATGCTGCAGTCCCTATGCCGCCGCCTCGCCGTGCCACGCGCCGCGTGATGAGGGTGGGCGGCCTGCCTCAGCGTCCCCCAGCGTGCGTACCTTCAACTCCCACCGCTGCTACGAGGAGCAGCGAGGCGGCGCCGCGCCCCACCAGGCCACCGCCTCTCCCACACGCTCCCCCAGGCTGGTGGTGCGGCGCCACCCATCGGCCTCACCGCAGGCATCTCCGTCTCCAGAGCGGCGCCCTGCAGCAGCGCGGGAGGACATGCCATCGCAGGGCACACCGCAGCCACAGCGTCGCGTCCCTCGCATGGGCGCCGCTGCCGCTACGGCAGCAGCAGCAGCGGCAGCAGCTACGGCGCCGTCTTCAGCGGCGCCGCCCACACAGGTATGCTGGAGGGTGGCAGGAGGCGTGCATGAGCCTCACCGCCCCCCCAGCACCGCCACGCCTGATCTCATGTCATGTTATGTCATTCTTGTCAATAAATGTTATATTTGTATCACCACGTGTGTGTGTCTCCAGCACCGCCGCCCGCACCACGCCGCCGCCACGCCCCCACCTGCTGGGCCTGCCTGGTCTGCTGGACGCTCACCAAAAGGGGTGGGGTGGGGTGGGAGGGCAGGCCGTCTTGACCTTGGGGGCACCAGTCTAGTGGGGAGGAGGGAATGGAGAGGTTGCTTCACACACTCCACGTGGGGCGCCCTCCAGGCTCCGGGGGTTGATGGTCAGGGCTGGGGGGCAGTGGGCACGGCCGGACGCGCGCACCCAGCACAGCCTTGGACACCCCGGGGGAAGGGGGGGGCGGGGGTCAGCAGGGACACACGCAACACGAATGGGGAGGGGGGGATGCAGGAGCCTGGTTACTTTAAAATATAAATAAAAGCAGCGTAAGTTTAATGTTCTCAGAAGACAAAAGGTCACACGCACGCACACACCACACACACACACACACACACACACACACACACACACACACACACACACACACACACACACACACACACACACACGGAAGTCTTTGCTGTGGGTGTATGGGCGTAGTATGTGTGTTTGTTTGGTTAAGGGGGATGGAAGAGGAGGAGGAGGAGGGTGTGTGAAGTGTGTTGTGGTGGTGGTGGTGGTGATGTCCGAAGTAGGAGTGTAGGTGTGTCTGGCATTTGTTGTGTGTGTGTGTGTGTGTGATTTCCAAGAGTTTGCTGCAAGATTCTATGCATCAATGTGTGTGTGTGTGTGTGTGTGTGTGTCAGTGAGAGAGAGAGAGAGAGAAGCTCAGACGTAGAGACACATTGTAAAAGTAATATAGAATACTTGCCCAATACACACACACACACACACACACACACATACATACATATATATATTATACAGACAGAAAGACACACGAACATACATACATACATACATACAGACTGACGGACATTGAAATAAAGCAAATATACTGACTTGAATAAAAAAAAACAAAGTGAATTGTAAAACTGGGAATTAAAAAAATGGAAGAGGAACAGTATTTTTAACGTGTGTGTGTGTGTGTGTATGTGTGTGCGTGTGCGTGTGTGTGTGTGTGTGTGTGTGTGTGTGTGCGTGCGTGAGTGTGTGTGTGTGTGGTATTTCCTGACTTGTGCGTTTGATATGGGACAAGGCCACTCACTATTCCCTCCCCTCCCCATCACTGCCTCCCCCTTCCCCTTCCCCTTCCTCTTCCCCTTCCCCTTCCCCTTCCCCTCTCTTCCCCTCTCTTCCCCTCCCACATTCCCCTCACTTCCCCTTCCTCTCTCTCTCTCTCTCTCTCTCTCTCTCTCTCTCTCTCTCTCTCTCTCTCTCTCTCTCTCTCTCTCTCTCTCGAATTCCTCTATATAACCTTCACTTTGCTTTCCTCCTCCTCCTCCTCCTCCTTTCTGTCTGTCTGTCTGTCTGTCTGTCTGCTCTTGTGTGTTACTGTATGAGAGAGAGAGAGAGAGAGAGAGAGAGAGAGAGAGAGTTTTCCTACTGTGTCCCGTACTATACTCGTTTTATGTCTCTTGTTACTGGTTTAGACTGGTGTACTGGTGGGGTGGGGTGGGGGTGAAGGTGGGGAGGAAGATGGGGGGGGGTTCAAAAAAGGTTTGTGGAAGGGTTTCTCACTCACTCACTCCCTCTCTCACTCTCTCACTCTTATATGGTGGTGGCCTTGACGGCGCGAGATGAATGACAGGGGAAGAGGGGAGGAAGGGCCGGGAACAGTGAAGGCAAGCTGAATGGTGGGGAGGAGGGGGAGGTGTCTATGGATGGGGCGGGGAGGAGTGTTGGGGCGTGGGACCTGTCCTGGCGTGAGTTAGGAGGATTTCTCTGCTTGGTGGGGGGGAGGGGGTGGTATTGGTAGTGGTGGGGAGGGACAGGAGCAGCTTTACTAGGAAGGGGATGAAGGGGACTTCCCTGGCGGTGGTTTACTGGCGAGGGGCGCCCCACCCCCCACCTCCCCTCCTGGTGGTGAGGGAAGGCTGGGGGTGGTGGTGCGTGGCGACGAGTGGCGGTTTGCGGGCGGCTGTGGCGGGGCCAGGGGGCGGCGCCACCTCTGCAGCGGCGTGAGGTCGAGGGGACGCCGAGCTGCTGCAGGGGTGACGGGGACGCCCTCAGTGTTTAGGAGGGGAGGGGAGGGGGGAGCAGCGGTGCAGCCTGTCTGGTCCACACAGGAGGAGCGGGAGCCAGGCGAGGTGCGCCAGCGGGGCCATCGCTCCAGGCCCCGCACCATCCACATCGATGTGTACTGCAGCAGCTCTGACGACCACGCCTCCTCCTCTGCCGCCTCTTCGCCCACCTCGGACGACGACGCAAGACACGAGACGCGGCGCCCACACGCTCTGGTGTCGCTGGGCTCCAAGCAGCGCCCCAAGACTGAAGTGTCGCTCACCCGTCATCACCAGCAGCAGCAGCAGCGTCGCTCCCTGGAGCAACGCACCTCCAGCTTTGTGTACTCCCGCCCAGCGCAGCCCCACGCCGCTCCACGCAGCACCTTCATCACCGACGATGACCTGCCGCTGTGTTCCACGCCCACTGAGGCCCGCCTCGCACCTTCCACCTCGTCGCCTCGCCTGCAGGAGCCTGGCCGCCGCCGCCTCTCTGACTCGCGCTGCTCCCCCATCCCCATGCCGGCGCCACCGCAGCGGCCCACCAGCCTGGCCGTGCCGCCCTGCACTGTACTCTCCGCAGATCCTGCAAGGGACGCCACGCGCAGCCACCACTCCAGCCTGTCCTACCTCAGCAGCCCCATTGAGGGTGACCCCTGGGAGGCTGACCTGTGGGAGGTGGAGCCGGACCTGTCCTGGCGCGGCAGTGAGTTCGAGACGTCCACGCCGCGCCTCACCAGTGGAGCAGACGCAGGAGTGGTGCGCCCCGCCTCGGAGGTGTCCCTGGCATCCCTGCACGAGGCGGCGGGTGACGCCTCGCCTCGCATGTGGCGCTCCCCGCAGGTGGAGCGTCAGCGCTACATGCAGCGTGACCAGGAGGACCGCTACCGCGAGGCGCTCAAGCGGCGGACGCAGCAGCAGCAGCAGCAGCAGCAACAGCAGCAGCATCAGGTCGAGGCTCAGAGGTCTCTGTCCGGCACGCCCACCAGCGTGGCGCAGCTGGCGCAGCTCTCCGCCTTCCGGGACTTCTCGAGGGATGACCTGCAAGTGATCAGCAAGTCCCTGGAGCGGCGTGAGTCCCAGCAGTCCCTGGTGCAGCAGGACCCCCTCAGCCTGCCCCAGCAGCGGGAGTCCTTCAGGCCCGTGGTGGAGCAGGACGCCAACCGCCTTCTGGAGTGGATGCAGCAGTACAAGGAGCAACAGGAGAGCCGCGCCTCTGCTTCGGCGCCACACCAGGCCACCAGCCTGGCCAAGGCCAAGTCAGACCGCCAGAGGGGAGAGCACGCCACCGCCATGGACAGGAAGGAGTCCTACTGCTCTGTTGGCAGGCGGCGCTCCTTCCCCGGCAGCAGCAACGCCTGGGGGCCGCGGCCCGTCGTCAGTGTGCGGCGCGGCGACTCCCTCAGGAGCCTGGAGCGACGTAGGGACGCCCCGCGCTACACCACCCAGCTGTCGGCGCCGACCCCCACCCGCCCACTGGAGAAGAAGGATTCCTTCAAGTTTCAGGACAAGCAGCAGTATTTCCGCTCCCTGGAGAGGCGCGACTCCAGCACGCAGACCGCGCCGCCGGCCAGGCGCGGCTCAAGTCGTGTGGAGCGGCGGGATTCCGGCAGATTGTGTGGCGACGCCAGCCTGGCTTCGCCCACCAGGCCCTGGCAGTGTGTGGACCAGGGCACGCCGGGGTCACGACCCGCCAGCAGCCTGCGAAGCCCAAACCAGGACAAGGACTCCCACACGTCCTCGTCAGCTGAGTGGCAGGATGGCATGGCCACCGTGCGCCGCCGCCTCTCAGCCTCCGCCCGTGACACCCTGGGCGGCGGCAAGTCTCCGACCACCGCTCCTCAACACCCTCGGCAGGACAGCTCCCAGTCGCCAGCAGCACAGCGGCGCCGCGCGCGACTGTCCCCGCCGCGGATGGAGGGAGTGGGGGGCCGCCCCATCACGGTGGGGGCGTTCCGCCACCTGTCCAGGTTCCCCTTCAGCCAGACCATGCCGGTGACCACCGCCAGGATGCTGGAGGCGGCGCGCACGGCCTGTGTGCCTGAGGAGCGGCGCTTCGTGCGGCCACAGCTGTTCGGCGAGATGACGTCCTCCTATCCCTCCCGCCGCGGCATCCACTACGGCCCCCCCAGGAACCCCCAGTGCTCCTGCAGGAACTGCCGCGCCTGGAGCGATCAGGCCGGCGACGACACTCCGGGCGGCAGGGTGCGGGCGTGGTCCCTGTCAGACCTGGACTCCGGGGGCGCCGAAGACCCTGCCGCCCCGCCCCACCGCCCCGCCACCTCCCTCTCCAGGACCAGCAGCAGCCTCAGTGACCACACCCCTCACCCCCATGTAGGTAAGCGTCGCATCCCCCTTCCCTGCCCCCTCCACCACACCGGCGCCCCCCTCGCCCCCTAACCCACTAAATGCTCGCCCACGCCCTGCGCCGCGCGAGGCCGCCCGATGTGTGCGTGTGTTTGTACGTATGTGTGTGCATGAGAACCCGTGTACGTGTGTAGTACGTGTGCAGTACGTGTAGGTGAGTAGTGAGCGTGGCGGGACTGACCAAGACTCACCTCCCAGCTCTCCCCCCCCCCCTCCCCAGGCCTCACTAACCACCCCTCGTGTTCCAGGCGCAGCAGCGGCTGGACGAGAGCAGTCATAAGCTGGACCTCATCCGCCTCTCCCTGGAGCGGCTCCGGGGGGACCTGCCGCCTGGCTCACTCACGGCGGGACAGGTGAGAGCCACCCTCCCTCACCTCGCCTCTCCCCGCCCTCACCTCTCCTCCCCCCCTCACCTCTCCCTGCCCTCACCTCTCCCTCTCAGTCCTTCTTTGTTTATAGTCATTTCCCTGATTTTTTTTCTCTTTGGTCCTCATGTACTTCTTCCTTTTTCCCCTCCCCTTCCCCCTCTCCCTCTCCCTCTCCCTCTCCCTTTCCCTTTCCCTGAGGCTGTTTGCGTGTCTCGCCTCCTCCCCAATAATTAACTTACACACCTTAGCACACACACACACACACACACACACACACACACACACACACACACACACACACACACACACACACACACACAAGAGGAAATGGCTAACCACAACACCACCGTAACCACCACCACCATCACCACCACCACCACCACCACCACCACTACAGCAACAACAACAACAACAATCATCACATCCTCCCTATCCTTCTCTTCTTTCCTCTTCCCAAACATTATCACATCTCTCTCTCTCTCTCTCTCTCTCTCTCTCTCTCTCTCTCTCTCTCTCTCTCTCTCACACACACATCCGGTTTTCTTTCTTTTTTATCTTTTATTTAACATCTGACATTTGCTCGTGTTGTTGTGACCATCTTCTTTGTCTAACAGTACTATCTCTTTTCCTTCCTATTTCACTATCTTGCTCTTTCCTCCCCTTGTTTTCGTTTCATTTCTCGTTATTCACCGTTATTCATCATTTTTCACTGGTATTCACTCCCTTCTTACATTATTTCCCTTGTTGCTATCAGGCCATTATTCAGAAACGTTTTGCTCCCACCACGACTGTTTTTCAAGGCTACAGAAATTATTGTAGTGGTTTTCAAGAGTGGTTCTCCAGTTGATCATGTAGAAATCGTGTCATTCTGCCTAGAAAACCTTAAAAAATACATTATCACTACTATTTTACTGTTTTCGAAGGCTATAGAAATGATTACGGTGGTTTTCAAGAGTGTTTCTCCAGTTGATAATGTAGAAAGCGTGTCACTGCTAATAAAACTTATAAAAATACATTATCACTACTATTTTACTGTTTTCGAAGGCTGTAGAAATGATTACGGTGGTTTTCAAGAGTGTTTCTCCAGTTGATAATGTAGAAAGCTTGTCACTCGGCCTAGAAAACTTTAAAAAATACATTATCACCATTATTTTACTATTTTCCAAGGCTACAGAGATGATTATGGTGGTTTTCAAGAGTGTTTCTCCAGTTGATAATGTAGAAAGCTTGTCACTCTGCCTAGAAAACTTATAAAAATACATTATCACTACTATTTTAGTGTTTTTCAAGGCTACAGAAATGATTATGGTAGTTTTCAAGAGTGCTTCTCCAGTTGATAATGTGGAAAGCTTGTCAGTCTGCCTAGAAAACTCATAAAAATACATTATCACTACTATTTTACTGTTTTTCAAGGCTACAGAAATGATTATGGTGGTTTTCAAGAGTGCTTCTCCAGTTTTTAATGTAGAAAGCTTGTCACTCGGCCTAGAAAACTTTAAAAATACATTATCACTACTATTTTACTGTTTTCGAAGGCTGTAGAAATGATTACGGTGGTTTTCAAGAGTGTTTCTCCAGTTGATAATGTAGAAAGCTTGTCACTCTGCCTAGAAAACTATAATAAGACCTTAAATCTTGTGTAAATTCAAATAAAGCCTTTTGAAATAGTGGAGGTGAAGTACTGAAGTGTTTAAGAATAATATGAGCTTTGCCAGTGTCTTGTGATTACTCTCTCTCTCTCTCTCTCTCTCTCTCTCTCTCTCTCTCTCTCTCTCTGATTCACTTCCTCTTCCTCTTCATTCTGCCACGTCCTGATTGATTAGCCACATCCCTCCCCTCTCCCCTCTCTCCCACTCCCTTCTCCCCTCTCCAATATTCCTCTCCCTCCCCTTTCCCCTCTCCAATCTTCTTCTCTTGCTCTCTCCCTCTCATTCTCTCTCACACAGGATAGCCACTCTTTCATTTCCTGAGAGAGAGAGAGAGAGAGAGAGAGAGAGAGAGAGCAAATTCCTTCCCATCTCTTTCTTAATCCTCTATATTTCTATCATGTACCCATTACTTTTGTTTCTCTTCTGGCTACTGTCCTTAAGAATTTTGCTCATGACCCGTTGTTATAACCACTAGTGTATTGTGACCTTTAAGGGGACTGGCAAATTAGTGGGGGGGTTTTCATTTCCATAGTTTTTGTTGATCTTGGCCAGCTTGCTCCTCTTACTTGAAAAGAATCACTATTAACTTAGTTTCATTTTTTATTAATACCACTCTAATTTCTCACTCAATACCACCCTTTATCAAATCATTCCTAATTATTCCTATATTACAAAGCACAATCACAGGTCACCATTAACTACACTTTCTCTTACACAAACATCCCCGCTTTTAATCTCACCACACACACATACACACACAGAGAGACTCACCACTCCTTCCTCCCGCAGGTTAAACGCGAGCTGGAGAACTCCCTCTCTGCCTCACCATCCCCCGCCAACTACACCAGTCTGTACGATAAGGAAAATTACCCCTCACGCCGCTCCCAGGCCCTACACAGCAAGGGGGCGGCAGTGACAGGCAAGCTAGAAGTAAGGTAAGCAGAATGGACAATTGTACATGTTAGAAGTTGATCATCGTTTTCTATTATTACATTGGTTCTTATGTGCCTTGTAGTGTGTGTTAAATCTGGCTATGAACGGTTGTCTTGCTTAGAAACGAACAATTATTCATCTGTTGAGACACGTTGCTTGAGTGAGAGAGAGAGAGAGAGAGTTTGTTGTTAGGTGTGTTTGAGTGTGTGGGAGGTATTCTGGAAGTAAGGTAAGGAGATGCTTGAGTGAGTGTGAGTGAGAGAGTTTGTTGTAAAGTAAGTAGTGTTTGAGTGTGTGGGGGGAGGTGATCTGAAAGTTAGTGAATTACATTGCTTGAGTGAGTGAGGGCTTGTTGGAAGTTATGAGTGTGTAGGTTAGCTAGAGGTAAGGTAAGAAGTGGTGCAGTGCGTGGTGGAGTGAGGGAAGCTTGATTGAGTGTGTGGAAGGCAAGGTGGAAAGAAGTAAGATAAGGAGAGACACATTGGTGGAGAACTTAGAGGAAGATAAGTTGAGTGTTTGAGTGTGTGGAAGGCAAGGTGGAAGGAAAGTAAACAGTGGTACAGTCCTTGAATGAGTGAGTGAAGCTTTGTAGGTAAGAATGAGTGTATGAGAGGCAAGGTGGAAATAAAATAAGGATTAACACATTGCTCTCTCTCTCTCTCTCTCTCTCTCTCTCTCTCTCTCTCTCTCTCTCTCTCTCTCTGTCTCTGTCTCTCTCTCTGTCTCTGTCTCTCTCCCTCCTGACAGACTCATAGGGGTGCAGGACCTGCTGGAGGATGTCCCCGGGAGGTCCCGCCGAGACTCCCACTCGGGCCCCTCCGACCTGAAGGCATTCATGAAGGGCGTCACGGGGAAGTCCTCCAAATCATACTCTGTTAAGGATGAGATATCTAGTGAGTCCTGCGTGTCTCTGTGTCCTGTGTGTGTGTATATGTGTGTGTGTGTGTGTAACCGTGTCATCAGGCTTGCAAGTGACAGTAGTAGTGCCTTATGTGTTATGTGTAGTAGTGCCTTATGTGGTGTGTTAATGGTGTGCCTTACTGCAGATGATGTGATGGCTGTTCTCAAGCTGGACAACAACAAGGTGGTGGGGCAGACCAGCTGGAAGCCCTGCTCTCAGTCAGCCTGGGACCAGAGGTGAGCTGCAGAAATTCATGCAAAACTTGATACAAATAATGAATTAACTCCTTTCAATATTGGGATGCATTTTATGTGTATTTTGCTTATTATTTATTGATTTTATATACCTTCAGAAATTCATGTGGGGATTAAAATAGTATAGACTTTGGCCATTAATATTCTGACCTCCATATGATGAATTAATCCTTTCAGTACTGTGATGCATTTTGATATGTATTCTGCTTATTACTCATTGATTTTATATACCTATAGAAATTCATGTGGGGATCAAAATAGTAGACTCTGGCCATTAATCTTTCCCTCTCTCCACCTCCCATCCACCACCCATCCCCTCACACTCTCTCACTCTCTCACTCTCTCTCTACAGGTTTAGCATTGATCTGGACAAGTCACGGGACCTTGAGATCGACATATACTGGCGGGACTGGCGGTCGCTGTGTGCTGTCAAGTTTCTGCGTCTGGAGGAGTTTATTGATGATGTGCGGCACGGCATGGCACTGCAGCTCGAACCCAAGGGCCTGCTGTTTGCTGAGGTGAGGGGAGGGAGGGGTGACTGAGGAGGGAGGGAGGAGGAGGAGGAGAGCTTGTGAGAGTTGTAAGGAAAGTTGTAGTAAAATTAAGGTAGTTTATGAAGAAGAATAGTTGTAATAGTAGGAGGTGGTGGTGGTGGTAGTAGTGGTTTAACAAGTGTATCTAAGGAGAAGGAGGAGGAGGAAGAGGAGGAGTTATGAGAGTTGTAAGGAAAGTTGTAGTGAAATTAAGGGGGTTTATGAAGAGGTAGAAGAAATATAGTTGTAATAGTAGGAAGAGGGGAAGGTGGTGGTGGTGGTGGTGGTGATGGTGGTGGTGGTTTAATGAGTGTATCTAAATAGGAGGAGGAGGAGGTGCCGTGTTGATGGGAGAGAAAAGGAAGAGGAGGAGGAGGAGGAGTAAGGAGTGTAAATAAAGGAGAGAGAGAAGGAAATACAAAAGAACATGAGAGGGGAGGAGAGAGAGAGAGAGAGAGAGAGAGAGAGAGAGAGAGAGAGAGAGAGGAAGCACTAATTTACAAATGTTTTTTATCTGCAGTCTATTGTCCTTCCTGTTATGTTGTGCTTTTGTATGTTTTCACTGACACACACACACACACACACACACACACACACACACACACACACTTCCTTCCATACTCAATTCCAAGACTGATTAATTCCTCACATCCTTTTCTTCATTTCCCATAATTCCCTTGTAGACAAAACTCCTTCACCTCATAATAAAGCAACTCAAAACACACACACACACACACACACACACACACACACACATTTCCTACCAGACTCAATTCCCTCTCTTCATTTCCCATAATTCCTTTCTAGCCTTCTCCTGTACTGTCCTGTCTCTCTTCCCTGTAGATAGTTAGAAATAGTTACCTAGCAGCCTTGAAAGGACAAAAAGAAGGTCTGTTGCTGCTTGCCTCTCCTTTGTAACTGTATTCCTTTTTATTAGACAAAACTACACACACACACACACTTCCAGATTGAATTTCCAGACCCATTAATCTCCTTTCTCACAATCCTTCCCTTCATTTCCCATCATTCTACAAACAAAAGTGAAGGTACCTCATTATTACCTCTTCCTCCTCCTCCTCCTCCTCCTCCACACACACTTTTAGATAGAATTCCTAAACCCACTAATCTCATTTCTCACAACCCATCTCTTCATTACCCATAATTCTAGACATAAGTGAAGGTACCTCATTATCACCACCTCTCCCCTTCCTCCCTCCTTTCCAGATCAAATTCCTCAACCCCATGATATCCCGGAAGCCAAAACTGCAGCGCCAAAAGAAGTTGTTCAAGCAGAAGGGGAAGGTTCTGCGGCCGGACCAGATGAACATTAACGTGGCGGCCTGGGGGAGGCTCATCAAGAACATCCAGCCCAGCCACGACCCGCCACATCATAACTCCCTCTCCGCCTCCTCCTCCCTGCCCCTCGTGCCTCCCTCCGCCTCCTCCTCCACCCCCATCACTCCAGGTTTGTATTGGGGTGTTTTTATATTGGGGAAGAGATTGATTGAGGGTGAATATGTGGTTCTATGTGTGTTTTTTTATATTTTTTTGTTTTTTTCGTTTTATTTCATCTGTTTTTTGGGGTTTGGAGGGAATAATGGGATGTAAATATGTGGGTCTATTTGTTTTTTATATATTTTTTTGTTTTTTTTTTTAATTTCATCAATTTTTGGGGTTTTGGAGGGAATAATGGAGGGTAAATATATGTTTTTCTGTTTTTTTTCATATTTTTTGTTTTTTTGTTTTATTTCATCAATTTTGGGGTTTTGGAGGGAATAATGGAGTGTAAATCTATGTTTTTCTGTGTTTTATTTTTCTTTTCTCTCGCTAACCCACTCTCTCTCTCTCTAACCCACTCTCTCTCTCTCTCTAACCCACTCTCTCTCTAACCCACTATCTCTCTCTAACCCACTCTCTCTCTCTAACCCTCTCTCTATAACCCACTGTAACCCATCGACTCTCTCTCTAGCCCACTCTCTCTCTCTCTCTCTCTAGGTTGCTCTCTCACTCTCTCTCTCTCTAGCCTGCTCTCTCACTCTCTCTCTCTCTAGCTCACTCTCACTCACTCTCACTCTCTCTCTCTCCCCAGGGCCCAGAGCAGTGCCAACCCGCCTGGACTTTGAATCAGAGAAGACCCCCGGGGAGGAATGTGTGTGCCGTCCACTGGCCATGCCCGAGGTGCCTCCTTACCCCCCCTCGGCCCCCCCTCTCCTCGACTCCCCACCCTCTGTACCCCCACCCCCCTCCATCACCCACGGCACCCCACACCACCACCACCACCACACTGCGTTCCCCCCCTTCCTCCCCGCCGCCACCCCCCTCACCTCCGCCACCACCTCCACTACCTCCACCACCCCCCCCGCCCCCCATAGTGTGTACCCCGCCCCCTCCCAGAGCCCCACCATCCACCCTGCACACTCCATTACGGTTCAGGTAAGGTGGAGGGTTGTCCTATGCATGGCCGCCTCCTCCTCCTCCTCCTCCGCCTCCTCCACCTCCGCCTCCTCCACTTATCTCGACAGTCATGCATGTTTTTTTGGCTTAGTCTTGTGTGGTTTGCGTCCTCCTCCACCTCCTCCTCCTCCATGTATGTTAATTATTGCTGCCTCCCTCCTCCTCCTCCTCCTCCTCCTCCTCCTCCTCCTCCTCCTCCCACTCCCTTCCCACTAATTCATATGTCATGGTAACCCTGTCCTCCTCCTCCTCCTCCTCCTCCTCCTCCTCCGCCTCACATACCCATTGCCAACAGCTAATTAATTAACCTGTACCTAGATTATATATATGAGAGAGAGAGAGAGAGAGAGAGAATGTGTGTGTGTATCCATTATTATCCATTCAAAACTAAACCAAATTTTCTCTTCCCCTCCTCCTCCTCCTCCTTTTCCTCTTCCTCCTCTTCCCCTCCACTGCAGGTAGCGAAGAGGCCCACCTCCACCCCGCCCCCTCCGCCGCCCCGCCCTCACTCCGGCACTGTCACCATCACAGTACCCGCCTCACCTGTGGAGCCTGACATCAAGGTAGGGGCACTATCAACACAACCTTCACTACTTTTCATTGTCATCTTTGCCCTCTTTCTCTTTTTTTTTTTTATTCCTCTTTCTCTTAGTTTTGTTTTTCACTCTTAGTTTTGTTTTTCACCATCAACACCTTCACTACTCTTTCTCTCTTTTTTTTATTCCTCGTTTTTATTTTTGTTTTTCACTATTAACACCTTCGCTACTTTTCAATGTTATCTTTGCTCTCTTTCTCTCTTTTTTTTTTATTCCTCTTTTCTTAGTTTTGTTTTTCACTCTTAGTTTTGTTTTTTACCATCAACACCTTCACTACTTTTCAATGTTATCTTTGGCTTCTTTCTCTCTTTTTTTTTGTTCCTCTTTTCATATTTTTGTTTTTTATCATTAACACCTTCACTACTTTTCACTGTCATCTTTGGCCCTCTTTCTCTCTTTTTTTTTATTCCTCTTTTTCTTAGTTTTTTTTATTTGTTTCTTTTTTCATTTTTGTTTCTTTTTGTTTCATTTTTATTCCTCATTCTTTTTAGTTTTATTCCTTTCTTTTATTTCTACTCCTCTTTCTTTCATTTTTACTTATCTTTCTCTTATTATTATTTCTTTTCTTTCATTTCTTTATTTTTTCTATCATTTTCATTCTTCTCGCTCATTTTTATTCCTCTTTTTCTCATTTTTATTCCTTTCTCATATTTATTAACCCCTTCAGTACTGGGACACATTTCTACCACGAGTTTTGGATGCTATTACACACTTTTATTGACATTAGGAAGCGTGTATGGAGGTCAGAAGATTAATGGGCCAGAGTCTGTACTATTTTAATCCCCACATGAGTTAAGCTGTAGACAAATAATAAGCAGAATGAGTGTAAAAATGCGTCTCAGTAGTGAAGGGGCCAGTGTGTGTTGTGGGGCCTTGTTCTGTGAGGGCTGGAGGAGGCACAGGGTAGGAAAGGGGTAGGAGGTGAACCAGTGTGTGTGTGTGTGTGTGTGTGTGCGTGTGTGTGTGTGTGCGTGTGTGTGTGTGATAATAATGATAATTTAATGTTTATTGGAAAGCAGTGTACAATTTTGGGGGGCTGAAAATCAATAGGTTATCAAATGTGTACAAATCCTTATATTTTAACATTCAAAGATCTTAATTAAGTATGTCCTATCGCATCTGATATCCCGATGTGTGTGTGTGTGTGTGTGTGTGTGTGTGTGTGTGCGTGTGTGTGCGTGTGTGTGTGTAATAGTCTGGTGTAGAGAAATAGTCTTTTTTTTCTTTTATTTATTTATTTGTTTATTTATATTATTTGATGTATTTGTGAAAGGTATATACATTGCAGTAGTTATCTTCTTCTTCTTCTTCTTCTTCTTCTTCTTCTTCTTCTTCTTCTTCTTCTTCTTCTTCTTCTTCTTGTCCTCTGACCTCTGCTGCCCACCCACCTCCTCCCCCCCCAACTGTGTCCCAGCGCCCTTTCCTCCTCCTCCTCCTCTTCCTCCTCCCCCTCCTCTTCCCCCTCCCCCTCCCTCCCTCCCTCCCTCCCTCCCTCCCTCCGCCCATCACAGACTCCTGACCCCGCAAAGGCGCCTACACCACACGCCCACAACCCCGCCCACTGCCTCCTCCTCCTCCTCCTCCTCCTCCTCCTCCTCCTCCTCC
>JAHFWG010000701.1:56316-59308 GCA_020233015.1 Callinectes sapidus | reverse complement strand
GAGAGAGAGAGAGAGAGAGAGAGAGAGAGAGAGAGAGAGAGAGAGAGAGAGAGAGAGAGAGAGAGAGAGGGTATAAAGTGTTTTTGTTCCTCATTGAAATTAAATAAGAGAATCAGTATTATTATTTCCTAAGCTATTGACTGGGAATATTTTATCAGTATTATGAGGGGGAAGAGAACGTGTGAATAGACAAAAGCAACGAGCCAAGATGAGATAAAAGTCATAGAACAAACAAGAGTGAAGAAATAAACACAAAATAAAAAGGTTAAAGTAATTCTTGTCTTTCTTTTAAGCTCACTAAGATAATAATGTTTAACCTCTTCAGTACTGGGACACATTTTTACCTTTTTTTTTGGGGGGGTGGTTTAATTAGACGATTTTATTGACATCAGGAAGGGTTTATTGGGGTCAGAATGCAAGAAAGAAAGAATATAGGTTAAAAAAAAAGAAAAATAAATGAAAAATGCAAGAAAGAGAAGGATGTTGATAGATGAGAGAAAAAGTTAATAAAAAATACAGAATGTTGATAAAAGAGAGAAAAGGGAAATTAAAAAATGCAGGAAAGAAATGTTGTTGATAAAATAGAAGGAAAGAAAGTAAAAAGAATAATACAGATGAAGATTATTTTTATCAATTGGAAAGAAAATAAAGTAAAAAAAATAATAAAATAGAAACAAACAGTATGAAAAAAAAAAACTTTACAACTATAACCTGCCAAAAAAGAACACAAATAGAGATGAACGAGAGAAGAGAAGAGAAGAGAAGAGAAGAGAAGAGAAAAGAAAAGAAGAGAAGAGAAAAGAAGAGAAGAGAAGAGAAGAGAAAAGAAGAGACAAGAAAAGAAGAGAAGAGAAAAGAAGAGAAGAGAAGAGAAGAGAAGAGAATACAAGAGAAGAGAAGAGAAAAGAAGAGAAGAGAACAACACCAAATGGAAGGAAGGCAGAAGAGTTAAAGGGAATAACGAAATATTCATCATTTTCCAGCCAATTACCCAAATATTACACAGTGACTTGGCGGGGAGAGAGAAAGACACGCTACTCATAACAACAAAATGAACAAGGAGAGGCGGGGGGAGGGGGGGACAGAAAACGAGATATCATCAATAGAAGGAAATACAAACCGGTGAAGCAAAAAATATACAATAACAATAATAATAATAAATAAAAAAAAGGAAGGAAAAGGAAGGAAAACAAACCGGTGAAGCAAAAAATATACAATAACAATAATAATAATAAATAAATAAAAAAAGGAAGGAAAAGGAAGGAAAAACAAACCGGTGAAGCAAAAAATATACAATAACAATAATAATAATAAATAAATAAAAAAACACAATAAATGACCAATAAATGAACAAGGAGAGGGGCGGGGGAAGGGAGGAACAGAAAACGAGATATCATCAATAGAAAAGGAAGGAAAAACAAAATAGTTAAGCAAAATATATAAACACAATAAATGGATAAGAGAAATTCCTGTCATCTTCTACCTCATCAACTTCACATTTCACACTCACGAGAAAAGAAAAAAAAATAGAAAGGAAGGAAAGAAAAAATTAAATGATGTTTATCGGGGGGAAGAACGAACATTGGGAAGGAAGAGAGATAGTAGTGATAAAGGAGGGAAAGGAGGATAAAGAGAAGAATGGAAGAAATGAATGAGTTAAGGAAATGCACCTCGTTTTCTTTACCTTTAACAGGGCAATCTCTTGTAATTCATGCCTGATGGGGGGAAAATGGATTGCAAAGATGAACGAAGGAGAGGCAAAGAGGAAAAGAGGAAAAAGAGAAAAAGAGGAAAGAAAGGAACATTAATCCACTTTAGTAAGTACTGGGACACATTTTTACCATAATATTTTGAAGGGAAAGTGTAAATAGGAATAAAAAGAGGAAAGAGGCTTGTGATGGAGAGAAAAAAGGGATTGTAAAGGTGGAGGAAGGAGAGAAAAAGAGGAAAAGAGGAAAGAAGAAACAACATTACTCCACTTCAGTACTGGGACACATTTTTACCATAATATTTAGAAGGGAAAGTGTAAATAGAAATAAAAAGAGGAAAGAGGCTGACAAAGACAAAGAATAGAGAAGAAAAGGTAAGAAGAATTGACACTTCCCAGATAAATTAGAGAAACAGAAGATGGTGATAAAAAAAAAAGAAGAAAAAGAGAGAGAGAGAGAGAGAGAGAGAGAGAGAGAGAGAGAGAGAGAGAGAGAGAGAGAGAGAGAGAGAGAGTCAACCAACAAAATATCGCGCCGTTACCTCATTGAATATATGAATAAAATCTTAATCTTATGAATGAAATGCGACAAAATAATGAAATAAATGCTTAATTATGAGTGACATTCCAAGAGAGAGAGAGGGAGAGGAAAGTAGATCATCCCACAAGAAAAAGAAGAAGAAGAAGAAGAAGAAGAAGAAGAAGAAGAAAGAAAGAAAGAAAGAAAGAAAGAAAGAAAGAAAGAAAGGAAGAAAGAAAAAAGGAAAGAAAGAAAAGAAAAAGAAAAGAAGGAAAGAAAAGAAGAAAAAAAGAAGAAAGAAGACAGCTACTAAACCTAATCAAACTTAATAAAAAAAGAAAACAAAACAAAACAAAAAACAAAACAAAATCTCAACACATCATAATCATAACACTAACTTACTTTACATAACTGAGAAGATACAGAAAATACGTAAAAAAAAATAAATAAATAAATAAAAAAAAATCCTTTATAGTTTGACCAATCCCCAGAAATATGAAGTCCTTTGGTATTATTTGTATAGGATTAGTCACCCTCCTATCACATCCCCATCAAATATCACTGCTCCTCCACCACCACCACCGCCGCCGCCGCCGCTCACAGTTAATCAAGGAAACAGGAGAGCGGCAAGTCAGAAGTTTTTGGGATTAGTTTTGTTAGTGAAGTTTGTTGCGTGGAGTTGTGAGGTTATGATGAGTCAGATGGGAAGTTGTAATGGTGATGAGGTGGTTGTTGTTGTTGTTGGTGTTGGTGGTGGTGGTGGT
>JAHFWG010000701.1:13816-48816 GCA_020233015.1 Callinectes sapidus | reverse complement strand
GTATAAGGATTCAACATCGCTATGGCAAGATATCCCACACAGCGATCTTTCTCTGGCCAAACACTGACACTACACTACACTCTTTACTTTTCACTTTCGTCCACTGGCGCTCGATGGTGTTTGTGTGCGCTGTTGTAACCCTTCACTCACTAACAACACCTGCACCTGTAAAGTGTCAGCTTTTATTAGAGGGAAAAGAGAAGAGTTGGTTTGTTACCGCCACCACAACACATAAATGACTGTTCCTACGTTTACCACCAAATAATATATATGTAGGCTTTCACATTCCAAACAAATTGCATTCCTACACAATCTACGCAGAACAATATCATAACATCCTTCCCAGCCTGATGTAGGAAGCCGCCCGTCACTTCCTGCTTCGCTGCTGCCCATACTAACATTAATGACAGCAGTGACATGATCAGAATGGTTTCCTTGTCTCTAAAACCGATGAAAAGAGTGATGGCTGAACCTGCAGTGGAGAGTGGCCATTGGCAGAGGCAGCGTGGCATTGGCGGGACCATCTCTGACACACACACACACACACAGCCAAGGATTCTAAGATTGCACACAGCCTACCATGACAGTACAGACACCCTAACCCCTCCCCTCCCCTCCCCCAGAGACGTGAGCTTCGTGTTGGTGTGTTACGAGGACGTGATAATCCACACCTCCCTCCACCACAACCAAAACACGCTCCTCCGTAACCAGCAGGACATGTCTGACTTACCAACAGAAGTACTCAAGTAAAGCCACGTTCATACAAAATCCCCCAAAGCCTATCTATATTAATTAACAGACATTCTCCAGTACCTCATCATCAGGAAATGTGAAGCAGCTGATGAGATAATGGATAGAATACAACAACAATTTATGGAGGAAAAGGTGGATAGAAGAGTAGAAATTCCAATGTCGTCTATAACCAACAAAATGGCCGCCGTCGTCGTGTTGTGCATGGCAGCGCTGGGAGGGAGGGAGTCGCCCCTGTTGTAGCAGCGCTGGGGACGACGCAGCTGAAGGCAAACTGTACGGCCCATGCACCAAAGGCAAGTGAGGACCGACGGCGACCATTTATGTTGGTTAATTAAGGACGTCATCGCCATGTTTGGTGGATACCGGCCCTGCTGCTGCTGCTGCTGCTGCTGTAGGCTTCGTAGCGCTAACCCACCCACCCACCAAACCTTGGACACACACACACACACACACATACATCAAAAACGTCGTCTTATTTCTCTCCTTACTACACCTACATCTCTGACAGCATTACTGTTGCACCAATGGCTCCTCACCACTCCCTCTGCTCACGCACAGCCTCAATGAGCGGTGTGTGGCGGGCGGCAATAATGTGATGTAATAATAGGGAACACTCACCGTCAGTCACTGCCTCCACGCTGCTTCGTGAGTGGCGAGTGTGGCGTGACGTCATCAAGGTGTTATGTCATAGTTTGCTGGTGTTTCAAGCCTTTAATTATTATTAATATTATTGGTTGGCATCATGCAGACTGTGAAGGAAACGTGTGTTAATATGTGACTGTTGTTGTTCTTGCTCTTGTTCATATACTTAAAAAGAAAAATAAATAAAATGAAATGACAACTTAATATATTAAGGAAACAGTAAATTAATACATATGTAAATAAACAAAGCAATTACACCAATAAAAAATAAAAATAAAATAACCTAATACCCATATTTGGATGATGGCATATATATATATATATATATATATATATATATATATATATATATATATATATATATATATATATATATATATATATATATATATATATATATGCAAGTCATGTAAAAGAACGTGTTAGAATCCCAGTGTGAATAAAACTGTGAAGGTATGAAAGTGTGATTATCTTATTCAAATATCTATTGTAAATAAATATAAAACGAAAGGAAAAAGTAAATAAAACAATAAAGAAAACAAGGAAAAATAAATAAGTAAATAACAAACTATTACACACACACACACAAATTAAAATAGCCTATTACCCTGATAATGTTAGGAAGATGGAGGAAAAGGAAAATTTATGGGAAAGGCGAATTAATGACCTAATTTGTTGATATGCAATATTTTGCCCTATAATTTATTGCCGTAAGTGAATAATACTAATCCCTACTGTTTATCCTTACTAATTAGTCCCAACTCATCACTGGAATAAGAGTATCCTAAGCATTTAGAGACAACACCTGCTGAAGGTCCAAGGAAGCCAGTGTTGCAGGGCATGATGTCACTCCATACTGCACTGCACACTGTAGCCTAATGATGCAGACTCTGGTGTCAGGGTGGTGGTGGTGGTGGAAGAAGTGTTACTCTCTCTCTCTCTCTCTCTCTACTTATCCACTAATACTCTGAAATCACAAGAATAATGATTACAGCAAGGAGAGTAAATGATACACAATTGCAGCATCGCATAATTTACGTAAAATGTATATAATCAATCAATAAATAAAACCATTTGGAACATGATATGACTATACACTGAGAATACTGACTGGAATGACTCCCTCACACACACACACACACACACACACACACAAGGTCACAAGCTTTCCACCAGCATCACGTCACTAAGGCTTGCATTCTTAAACACTTTGCCCTCTCACCCCAACAATCATCCAAGATCACAGAGAGAAGTACCTGGGTTTTCAAGACAGTTTCTCCTTATAATGAACAAGAAATATTGCTAATCCATCACCAAAACATAAAAATACCCTTGAAAACATGGCAATATTCAACTAGAGTCTTGGAAAAATAGTGATGGTGAGAGAGCAAAGTGTTTAAGAATACAAGCATAAGAGCCACACTCAGAAACACTTCACCATCACCACCTTCACTATTTCAAAAGGCTCCGGTCCAAGTGACAAGTTTTCAAGGGTATTTCTATGGTTCCAGGGACTAATGAACAAAGTTATTACAAGATTTACGGGGGAGACAGCCTCAGAAACCCAGCTTATAGCCTCAGTGGGCCTTTGAAAATAGTTGTGGTGATGGTGGAACATTACTGAATGTGGACCTAAAACCATCCTGCACAGACATGCGCACACACACACACACACACATCCACACACACACACACACACATACACACCAGACACCCAAGCCACACCATCAGTCTACACTTTGTTGGCTTTGGTTATGCAGACTCACAAAGGAAGAACACCCAGTCACACAGCACACCATGACCACTCACTCACCACTCAGCCTGGACCCGTGACCCCAGCACCTGGTGACGCCACTGCCATCACCAGGTATGGGACGTAAGGGGTTATTCCAGTAAAAACAATCGACATAACAACATTCATCGCCTCTGTGACTTTTTGTTTCATGTATCTGCTATACATATAAGTTATCTAATAACATCCCAGACACAAACAGTGAAGGACAGGTCAATTTCAATCACCTTATTCTTCTACACAAGTAAAGGTTCACATGTCCTAAGTACTGAGCTCCAGTGACTCTCGCATCACTGCACAACAAGCCCCACCCCACCCTCTGCCACTTGTAGTTTAAATGCACAAGCAACTTCAAGCTTTTGTCTTACTTCAATATTAAGTAACTAATTTCCTGGGAATATTGCCATACTTTCAACAAGATTTTATTCCTAAGATCCCTTCAAATGTATACAAGTGATTTGAGCTTGTCACTATTTAAGTCTCTTCACACGGCTGACAAACAAGATCATGTCAAGTAAAGTTATTCCCTGGCATCTCAATGCACTCCCTCATGCATGAAGGAGTGAGGGAGCAAGGTCCATCACACCCTAACTAAACACAAGGTTGCAGTGTCTCTACCCTGACCTTAACTTACTTACAACTATACACACAGCTTATCTGGTTTTCTCTTGACAAACAGAACACAGAGTAATCCAAACCACTGATTTATACATAAACTGTATTCTAAAGTATCACTGACATCTACACCAGCCCCACATCCCACACAGAAAGGGAAGGTGGTCGTGGCGAGTCATCTATGCACATTTACAGCCTCGTGTCAGCCTCTGGGTCCATATCAGCAGAGATCCTTAAGTATGTAACTTTTCTTATATGAATTTCTAGTCTTAAAATCCATCTTAACCTCCCAAAATTGGTTTTGTACTTGAGCCATTATCTCATCAGCAGTAAATTTGAAGCTGGTGATGAGAGAATAGCCCAAGTACACCACCAATTTCAGGAGGTTACAGTGGAATCCAAGATTAGAAATCCATCTAATAAAAAGCTGCATACCTAAGAATCTCTGTTAGTCAGGGTCAGTGGGCCTCAAGTGGAGGAAGGCCTGACCACCACTGAGCCACCATGCAAGGGTCAGTTGTGCTATATATCCAGTAATCTCCAAGACAGAGAGACCATGAGAGAGTTGTCCCTTCCCCACACACGACCCAACCTGACCCACTGGCCATGCACGATGCTGAGCCCTCCCACCGAACCCCAGGAGGCCGTCTGTCCATAGACTCACGAGACACTAATGTGCAACTCAATGTACCTCAAACACTCATCAGGCTCCTCAAACAACTTCCCTTTCAACATTACATTCATCACATTGTCTACCAACCTCACACACTGGTTCACTCTTTCTCTCACTCTCACTCACTCACTCTGACTCACTCTCACTTCCTCTCCTAATTGTTCTTCAAAATTGACACAGAACTTCTACTTGTACACAGATTACACACAATAACTATTCATATTGATTTATATACTTATGCAATATTACACATGTTAATATCTGGTCAGTGTAAAAAATATGCACTAACAAACACTTTAGTTAAGACACAAGTGGTTAGAGCATCAATAATAAATAATGATAAAAACAATAAAAACAATAATAATAATGATGATGATAATAATCAGGCATAGCTTCAGCAACAGTAAATAATAACAAGTAAACAATAAGGGACAATACCCACAATGTCTTGTCCTCCGACTCTTTCACTAATTCACAAGTCAGTCAAGTCACAGGCCATTGGAACTTGACACACTACATGAAACACAACAAGACTTTCACATTTTGGTCACACACAGTCTCTTACAATACAGGGGCATTTGATTAACTCACTAACTATGTAGCTGCCCTTCCCTTCATCCCTCACACAATTACCCACACTCTTCCTACAACACAAGCATCAGGTCCCATATTAACAGACATTCCTAAGAAAAACCTGCAGACTTAAACAAATTCTTAGTCTTAAAATCCATCTTAACCTCCCAAAACTGATGTTGTGTACTTTAGCCATTATCTCATCAGTGGCTTTAAATTTACTACTGATCACATAATGGCACAACAATTTTGGGAGGTTAAGATGGATGTTAAGACCAGAAATTCATCTAATAAAAGTTACACCCTGAAGAATCTCTGGTGATGTGGGTCCCGGTCACTACTGCTTTGTACAAACCAATTCAGTATCTGGGGAAGTGCTAGGCAATACTGTGTAAACGTAAGGCAGTAGGAGGAGACTAACAAGTGGTCCAGGAAGATGAAAAAGTATAGAAAAATAAACTGTACTCAATCACATAGACATCACAGAACATTTGAGACTATATCACCTCATCTCTCAGCCACTCACTCAAGAGCAAGACACAATGGTCAGTGCTCAGAAACACTTTGCTCTCTCACCACGACTATTTTCCAAGGCCACAGACATGATTAACGAGGTTTTTAAGAGTTTCTCCAGTCAATAACGTAGAAATCTTGTAAAACTGTGTCTGGAATCTTAAAAAAAACACCTTAAAAACTCGTGAGGATTTGAATAAAGCCTTTTGAAATAATGGAGGTGAAGCAGGGAAGTGTTTAAGAATACCGGCCATAATCTTTCTTCCACCAATACCTGAACACTTGACTCTGCCAGCACATAAGCAATACCATCCCTGATTTACTTCTGCTTTCCCCAACACCCGAGTGGTCCCCAGAAATTTAATACAGAAACTAGACAGATGTTATCCCCATTCTAGAAGTCTTCCCCGAGGTCATCCATCTGCTCACACACCCAGCCCACCCAGTCCAGCATCTGCATCAGGGTCGAGTCATCCTGGAACTCCTTCTGCTTGAGAGCGGTGCGTGTCACTCCCTCAATGCAGACCGAAATGCCAGACAGAATCTCCTGCAGTTTAAAAGAGAATTGTTGGGTTATTAGGTTAAGATTGTTATTATTGGACAACAAAGTAAGTGGAAGTTAATTGTTACAATGAGACTTTGAGTGGTTTAGAGCAGAGGCTGAGCAGACACCAGTACAGTACCTGAGGCCAGGAGTGGCGGAGGAGAGCAACAGAGTGGTCCAGGAGGGTGGCCGGGGTGAGCAGCTCAGTTGTCAAGAGGAGGCAGATCAGCTCCTCTATCTTCTTCCAGGAGAGTTTCTGGTGAGTCACACTGGGGTTCTGCGCCACAAGCATCACTGTGCGTGGGCAGAGAATGGAACCCAGGCAGGCGGGGCTGGGCAGCACTCCCCCCAGGGCAACCGGCCGCCACAGGGACACAAACTGCTCCTGTATCTCGGATGTTATGAGTGGCGGCGCACACACGGCTGAGGAAGGATGGCAGGTGTGATGGGCATGTAATGATGATGATGATGGCAATGGTGGAACTTTCCTCACAAATTCACACCTCACACTTAATCTACAATTCTCATCTTCCATTCTGTCAGTATGTCCAGACCCTCTCATCAGTACACACAGCAGCAAACACTGACCCATGACCACCAGGAGATCCACAGTGAGGGTCTCCAGGGCGCGGTGTGAGGTGAGCAGCACGTCCTGCCGCTGTGACAGGCTCCTCCTCACGTCCTCGGTGACGGCCAGCAGCACCTCCCGCGTCACCAGGCCGGACAAGTCAGAGCCGGGGTTGGATGTCACATTTCGCAGGATACTCTGTGTGTATTTACCAAGTTGTAACGTGCTCATGCTGTCCCGTCTCCATACCTATCAAAATCCAGCATTTCTTTGACTTTATATATTGTTCTTACTTTGACTCTTTGTGGAAAGCTCAACTTCTTGATATCTCTCCTGTAGTTATCTTTTCTTCATTTCTTTCTATGTCCTCTTGTATTACTGGTGTCAGATTAGTAAGTCTTCTCTATCTAATTTTTCAAGTCCTTTTATCACTCTGTGAACTGATATCAAATCTCCTCTTCCCTTCATCTGTTTTCATGTTGTAAGACCCAATATTTGTAGCCTTTCTTTGTATGACGGTGTGTGTGTGTGTGTGTGTGTGTGTGTGTGTGTGTGTAGATCATTAGAGGCATCCATCATAATCATTTTGCATACATCATGGTACTTCTACCTAAATGAGAGCAGTGTCTCCCTTGACAGTATACATATAAGTGTAACAAAATGGAGTAGTCAGTAACTTTTACAACACTCACATAGGTATCTAGTAAATATTATGCAAGTTATCACATCATCATGATCATCATCTGAAGAAGGAGTGTTGGTTCTCCGACAACACAGCACACCACAGTGACACCAGACATGAAGCAGCGTGTTGTGTCTGTCTCTCACCTTGATAGTGTTGATCACCATGGAGGGGGGCGGAGTGTCGGCCCGGTGCTCCTTGGCCTTAAGTGGCAGGCCCTCCGGAGGGGTGGTGGCCTTCTTGGACAGCAGTTGAAGCTGCCTTGGTTGATGTACTGGAGCTGTTCAGAGTAATGCAGAAATCTTTACTTATCAAAACTAAACATGACTCATATATAGCAGTCTGCATTTTTCTGTCAGCTAAATGTACGAATAAATATAAATATATGAGCTCATGTAGAACCAATATTGTGACTGAAAACCACTTCTTTCCTGTCCTGCAAACCCTGATATGCATCCTTAACACCACCGACTATTCCCTGTGCTTACAGCTGAAGGAGTGGTCCAGGGGGGACTGTGGGGTGTGGCGTTGGCTGGGGGTGGAGACCTCCATCACCACCACACCGGAGCACACCTCTACACACTCAGAGTTTGAAGGTGTTACTTCAGTGCTTGACCTCTGCTGACAAAAATATACTACCTTATTTCAGAATTATAACATTTCCTTCTGGATTTGCTACAAATAGGTAAATAATTCACTGAGAAGCTTCACATTATATGATACATGATGTCCTTTAGTGAATTCACAGACGTTGGCAGTATAACAAAAACATATCACTCTATCTACATACCAAACTGGCAATCCTATATGATGTGACCCAGACAAAGCACAACACACTCTTACAACATAACCTTCACACTATTACTATACAGACTTTATACCTTTCAGTACCATGACACAATTTTACCTAAAGTTTGGATAACAATTAAACAATTTCATTGACATTAGGAAGGGTCAATTGAGCTCAGAAAATTAATGGCCAGAATCTTCATTATTCTAATCCCCTCCTAAGTTTCTGAAGCTGCATAAAAATGCCAACTATAAAGTAGAATTGATGTGAAAATGCAACAATGTACAGAAGAACTTAACTCTTTCACTGCGATGTACACCACAACACAGTCCTAAAACAACAATATCTTGAAAAAAAAGAAAAAAAGGAGAGGAAAAGAAAAGACAAAAGAGTAACCCCTCACCGCCTGTAGGTCAGCTGCCTTCTGTGCCTGGCGGAGAAGGCGGTCAGCATCGGCAGTGAGGTCTTTGCAGAAGAGTGTTGGGGTGAGGTGTGACTGCACCCAGGCCGCCACCTTCTCCCGGCTGCAGCGGCTCACCAGCTTCCTGCACACCTCCACACCCTGCAACACACACACGCACACACACACACACACTTTGAGCCGTCAAGCAAATCATTATCAAGGTGTGTTGAATGAAAACTTGATGAATATTGATCTCCAACTTCATTAAATGACAATACTTGAATAGCTTACTCCAGCAGGTGAGAGAATAAAGATGAATTGATGTTTATTTATATACATAAGTAGTGTTCATTTAAAGTTGTTGATAAAAAGGATAGTTTAAAGTTACATCCTCTCCCCCACATAGAAATGGGATAATAAAACTGCAGAAGGAGAAGAAGTAGTAGGAGTGGTAATAGTTATAAACAGTTAGATCTTCCTCTTTCATCCCACTACTACCCAGACAAGCCAAGGCCACACCTGAGGGGAGATGTCAGGCGGCAGCAACAGAGCAAGGGCCGGCGCCACCTCCCCATTGCAGTGCTGGTGGGTGATCTGGACACAGCGGGCACGGGCCTCCTCAGACACCTCCCGCCCCGCCTCCACCACCTGCTGCCTCACCACATCTCGCACCCTCTCACCACCCTGAGGGTTGCTCTGGAACTGTTCTGCTATCACTGCCTTCAGCTGCACAGGAGATACACAAAGATATTGATTTTCATTGACCACAACAAAATATTATCATTACAAAAACTCTGAAAATATGATCCATTATAAATTATTTACTTTAGAGTTTAAATTATCAATTTGAATAATCTCCACAAAATTGGCAGAAAAGCATCCTGTGAAATTTCCGTCACAAAGACGGCAATGACCACAGCACCGCCAGCCCCGAGTCAGGTCACCTTCTCCACGGCAGCTTCCCTGAGTGACGGCAACACCTGGCCACGCAGCGTCTTGATCACGTTAGACGACACGCGCTCCACCACAAAGTCCGTCGTCTTGCGCACCGATGTGGGTTGGTTGTGGAAGAAGTTGTCCTCCAGCTGCATCTGTGGTGGGTGGCCATACACACACAATGATTATAAACTACACTAGCAGTCTGACCAGTACCACTGAACATTGTATTCCGTCAAACTCTCTAATGCAAGAGTTAACCAGTACTCCCAGTCATTCATTCCCTTCTCTGGTAAATTCTAAAACTTCTTACTTGCTTCTACATTTTCAACTTCCAATGACTTGACTTTATTTGTTCCCATCTTTTGATTAACTCCTTGACATTGAAGGGGACTGGCAAACCAGTGGGCTTTTTATTTTCATTGTTTTTGTTGCCTTTGGCTAGCTTTCCCCTTTTTACATAAAAAAATAAATGAATAAACTACCTTGCAACTTGAACTAATGCTAAATATGGATTCTATTATCATCACTTCCATAAAATACTAAACATTTACAAGTTACTATGACAACCCACACACACACACACACACACACACACACACACCTGCAGCTGTAGGTGAGAGTGAACAGACTTGTCAGAGGCAGAGTGAGGGGTAATCTTCCTGAAGGTGCTGCCTCCCTTGTTGCTGCCGGCCACCCCCATCAGGGACTCACTCAGGAGGTTCTTCAGCTCACTCACAAAGGGACAGCACAGAGTGATCATCTGGCAGGCCACCAGAGTTTCACAGGTTAATAATACATTTCTTATGTTATACTAATTATTATCTAACAGGAATATTCAAATTTTGGGCATAGAGTTCAAGACACTCAGATTAATTAACATTTGTGAATCACATCAAGAAGAAATGTACCTGTTTTTTATGTATTTTCTTAGTAATAATGTAGAAATCTTGTCACTTTGCCTCTAGAACCCTAAAAACACTTGAAACCTCATGTCAGTTCAAATAAACCTTTGTGTAATAGTGAAGGTGAAGCACAGAAGGGTTTAAAAATACAATCCTCAGTGATACAACATACGGCCGGCTGCCTCACTACCTGATGATCGACAAACAGCGCCTCATCCAGGGTGCGTGTCGTCTCTGTGGCCACCTGGGTCTCAGCGGCCTTGAGGGGAGTCACCTGAGGCGTCTCCACCATGCTCATCACCAGTGCCTTGGAGGGAGTCTTCAGTGGGGAGAAGGATGCACCTGAGGCAGAGAGCAGACAACACCTGATTCCTCCTACATCTTCTGTGATGGCAATGTAGATTTAAAGCCTTTTTTGTTGTGTTCAGGTTACGGAGAAATAAGAAAACAGATCATAACTTTGCAAATGCTGTGTATAGAAGAAAATATTAAAGGGTAATTACTTCTTCATGATCTAAGGATACAAGAAGAGAAAGAAATAATGTAAGAAATGTGGAAGAAGAGAGAACATCAGCATAAATTAGTGAAAAGAGCAGAATAAGAAGATGAGAAACAACATGAGAGAAACATCAATACAAAAGCCAAACTTCCTGACCTACACCTGACCTGACCCGAGTAAGTAGGACACAGAAAAAGACCAAAACACCTGAAGGAGAGATGAAGCACATGAGGTAATACAGAAGCAAGCAAGAGGTCCAGAGTTTACCATAAAAAGTGACAAGTTATTAATACACTCAATGACACACACCTTGCAAGACATGTTTAGACGGCGTGGATGTCTGGGCGTCTTCCAGTGGGTGTGGGTGAGGGTTACACTTGCTGGGTGACACCTCCCCTACAGACATGGCATCCTGTGAGAGCTGTGTGGCCTCCTTCTCAAGCTTACACACAGCACACAGGCGGGAGTAGTGAGCGTTGAGCGTGGCGAGGGTAAGACTGTACTCGTGGTGGTCAACGTCCGCCTCAGACACCTCCACAAAGAAGAGGCCGTCCGGGAAGTTGGGCAAGTCAAAGAGCCAGCCCAGGAGCAGCTTGAGGAGGAGGCTGTTGGATGGAGCAAAAGTCTTCCCTCCACAGGCTCTCCCACATGAAGAACACCCCGTCCCTCCTTCAGGCCTGCTGGGTCAACAACTCATGTAGTACTCAAAATATACGTTCTGTAGAGTGACGTGAAGGATGATGCAGTGGTGGAAACGTGACGGACAGCAAATGTGAGAACTGAAGGCTTGGGTGGCAGACTAGCACTTGTCAATCCCACCCAGAAGTAAAACAATTCAATCCTATACTATTTCAACCTTCCTTGCTAGTAATAAATAATATGTCACTACACCAGTCCCTTGATGTATGAATGAGTTACGTTCCTAGAAAACTGTCCGTAAATCAAAAATATGTAAACATTGTACTTTTCCCATGCACTTCCATCACATGTGGCAAGATACATAAAGAAAGTGTTCGTAAATCAAGGAACTGGTGTAATGAGAAGCACACCTCTTTTGTGCAGCTTTACACTTTCCTTCCTCTTTCATAAAACTGTAAAGAAGCCCTCACTGTCTAAATAAAACATATGAAAAACTGGACTCTCTATGTTACTAAGAGAAGCATCCCTGTTGTTGTTGGTGTTGGTGTGCTTACCGTGCCACATGCAGCAGCCTGAGCACCTCCCTGAGCACCATCACCACCGTCAGATAGTGGAATGTGTGCAGGGCTACCGGGTCCACCATACTGAGCAGCTCCACCACCCACGTCACCCCCACTACCAGCTGTCCTGCCGCTGCACACCTCCGCAGCGCACCACACAGGCTCACGGGCGGACACACCTGCAGCAGCAACATGTGTAGTGAGAACATGCAATTCTGAGGTAATGGTAAATAAAATGTAGAAATATAGTATGCAGTAAAGACACAATACTGAGACTGCCACATTGCAAAGCTTAAGATATTTAGGTTTAGGAGAGAAATAAGAAGGAACTGGTTTTCCAATTGGGTAGTTAATGAATTAAATGGACTCAGTAATCAAATTATAAGTGCTCAGACATTGGGGAATTTTAAAAGAAGAATAGACAAGTTTATGGATGAAAATGATGGATGGAATTAGGCAGGGGTGCTCACAAATAGGTTTAAGTCTCTTGCAGCTTCCCCCATTTTCTTATGTGGTTAAGTCTGCACAACACACAGTAAAAACAAGCCATTCTGCAACACTACAACAATAACACACCCGGTAAAGACACACTGCTCACTCTCTGCCACAATGAAGCCTCACCTTACTCCTGAGTGCTATCTGGCTGGCCAACACATTCTCCTGCAGGTGTTCGCTGGTCTGATACGGCAGGAACTCCAGGAAACCCAGGAACTTGGCCAAGAGACGCAGATTGAGCACTACTGAGCGTGCCTCCTCCCTCACCATGTTGTCCACTGGATCTGCAGGTTATTTTTCCTCATGTAAGCTTTGTTGATGTGGTGGTCAAGGGTAACATGAAGAGTGAAACTATAAAAAGCCCCACTTAGCTGCCAGTCCCCTTGCAGGTCTGAGAGAGTTAGCCAAAAGAAAGTCTTGAAGCCTCCCTCCCCTGCCCCCACCCATTAATCATTTCATTGTTATTTGCTGCATCTTTTCTTCATAATTCATCACTCCAAGATATGTTTACTTGTTTTACAGTTACCTAAAATCATTAAACTGAGTAGAAATTGTAAAATGTATTCTTTTCCATGTCTTCTTTTCTCGCAGATGCTAATAAAGATTTCTTGCATTGCTGCTGATGCTGTTAATTGTCTTGTATTGCAGTGAAAAGTTAAATGAAATCAAGTCATAGGAATTTGGAAATACAGAAATGAGTAGGGAGTTCCAAAGTTAACACAGGTAACATTAACCTTATCCCTGTATTTTATTGATTTTTCTTTATGTAAGAGGGGGAAGCAGACCAAGGACAATAAAAGCAATGAAAATAAAAAGCTCACCAATTTGCCAGTCCCCTTAAAGGTCAAAAGAGTTAGCCAAAAGTAAGGGACAAATATCTTGAAACGTCCCTCTGAAATAAAGTCAAGTCATAGGAAGTTGGAAATACAGAAGCAGGTCAGGAGTTCCAGAGTTTACCAGAGAAAGGAAGGAATGATTGAGAGCACTGGTTAACTCTTGCATTAGAGAGTTGGACAGAATAGGGCTGAGAGGAATTACATTACAACCCCTGGAGAATATCAAGTCACAGTAAAGAAGTGAGTGCAGGCCAGTCTTACCACCCTCCTCCTGCTCAATGGTGAAGAAATGCTGCTCGCTGAGTGTGAGGATCTGGCTGACCAGCACGTCCTTCAGGTGTTGGTTGAAGGGGAAGCTGGCGGCGGTGGTGATGAAGTCCCTAAAGAACTCCTGAGAGCCGGAGAAGGATGGCGCTGGACAGGGACCCCCAAGCTGTGCAGGCGTCACCAGTCGCTCATACAGACGCTTGTACTTCTCAGGGTGTTGCTTCCTCAGCACCATCAGCACCCCTTGCACTGTGCCGGGGGAAATGCTCTCATTACTATGACCTACAATAACTATGCAATGAATAAAAACTGATGGAAAAAGTTGACTCAAATGGCCAATCCAGAAATTATTGATCCTCCAATAGGGCCTTTTACTTGAGCTTTTGGTAACCACAGACGAAATATGAATATGGGCAACTTTACTATAAATGCAAGAACACAGTGGGAATAAGATTGTCTGAAGAAGAATGGGACACCTGTCACTCCTCTTCTCTTCAGGGTAAGCTCTGTGTAAGGCCAACACACACAGGAGGGGATGGAATACTTCAAATCATTTCTAAATTAAACTTGAAACAAAAAACATTGCATAGTTTGGCATGTATTGTGGCATTCTGATACTAAAAGCTATCTTATATTTATAAACAGCAACACCACACAAGAAAGAGCAACACCACACACGAAAGATCAACACCACACACGAAAGAGCAACACCACACACATGAAAGATCAACACCACACACAAAAGATCAACACCACACAAGAAAGAGCAACACCACACACCTTCCTGGTCTTGATTGGGGTGACACTGGTCGTCATCACCGCGACACATGGCCAACAGCTGGGACTGGAAGAGGCGAGCAAAGTGGACCAGGTTGGTGGGGCTGGGGCAGATCTGCAGTAAATAGTGTATGCGGGAAGACAGAGCCTGACTGAAGCTCCAGCCCGGCGTAAGGTGGCTCTCCTCCCACACTCGTAGCATCTGCGGACAACACACACCACTGTCACCCACACAACACCGTAAAATGCTATGAACTTAGAGAGAGAGAGAGAGAGAGAGAGAGAGAGAGAGAGAGAGAGAGAGAGAGAGAGAGAGAGAGAGAGAGAGAGAGAGAGAGAGAGAGAGAGGGTGGGGGGAGGGAGGGGGGGTCTGTACTTTATCTAGTGTGAAGCTCAAAATAATTAAATACAACTCGTAAATAAAGAAAATAAAACGAAGTAAGTTTAAGGAAACTTTGTTTTGAGTCCCATGTAAAGAAAAAAATAAAGAAAAGAAAAAAACCCTACACCAAATGCGACCAACGGCCAGACACGCGACCAACCATTGCACAGCGTCACTTCAAACTCACTTATAGTACAGTGAACCACAAGACTCTCCACTGAACCCGCAGCCAGTGGGACTACAAGTGTATGATGTGTATAACGGAGATGCTTGGACAGACAGACAGACAGACAGACAGACAAATCTGCCAAACCAATACTACCCTAACCTAACCTAAGAGTCCCGCCTCACCTCATAGAAAGAGTCCCGCTGCTTTCTGAAGAGATGGAAGGCCTGGTCGCTGGGGAAGTTGTTACGGTTATCAGTGTCGGACTGGAAGGAGACGCCACCGATGGGTGACTTGGGTGCCTGGGTGAGGAAGGGGGTGGGGGGCGGCCTCTCCAGGTGCTCCAGCAGTAGCCTGTGCAGCTCCCCTGAGAAGGCCGCCACTCGGGGGTTCTCCAGCAGCAGCTTCAGTGCGCCGGTGTCCAGCAGCTTCAGCAGACTCACCACCCTCAGCAGCACACCGGCGGCAAAGTACACGCAGTTGTGGGCCGTGGCGAGGACGCTGCCGCCGCTCTCCCCGGGCTCCTCCGCCACGGGCACGGTGAGGAGCTGCAGGGTGTAGTACAGCTCCACCATGAGGTTTGGGGCAAAGCTGTGTAGTATGAGGTTGGCATACACTTCAGCCAGTGCATCAAGGCAGGTGTGGTTTGTGACTAGGTGAGGTAAGGCTTTCAGGTGGTCTGCTGTCCTCTCTGGCGGCTTCTGTATCACTTGGTTGGGTGAAGACTCCTGAGCCACAAGTTTCTCTGGCTTCCCTCCACTCACGCCGTCTCCACCCTGCCTCTTGAGCCTCTCCAGCCGCAGCAGTTCCCGCTCCTCCTCCAGGCCGCTGCTGCCGGTTCCCTCGCCGCCCAGGAAGGGGGAGCAGGGGGACTGGCAGTACGCCATCCCAAACACTGCCTTGCCACCGCCCCCAAACAGCTTCCCCTTGGCATGGTGTGGCGTGCTGCTGCCGCTGCCGGGCGGTGACAGGATGCGGGTGGGGTTTATCCTGCGCTTGTTGGGCTGCCGCTCTTGTGATGGTGGTGTAGCGCCCACCACAGGGAACACCTCCTGGTCACTCAAGTCCAGGACCTGCGGTGACTCTTGCCGGCGTAGGGACCAGCTGCTGCTGCTGCTGCCCCCTGGCCTGCTGTCTGCCAGGGGACTGGTGACGCCCTGTGGGTGAGAACCCTTCTTCTTGCTCTGCTTCACCCCTGAAGTGATGAAGTCCCCCAGGACCAGCCTCTGCTCGCTGTGCTTCCCCCGGTGGTCGCCGCCCTCCAAGCTGTGTCGCTTGCCACGGTGGGTCCTCTCGCGCGGGGACACTCTGGCCCCACCACTGCCCCAGCTGTCTCCCGGCAAGCTGGATTCCCGCAACAGCTGCTCCACGGCAGGAACTTTGCTCTCGTCTGATGAACTTGTGGTGTCCTGTTGTGAAGAAGTTCTCTTATAATGTTGTCCAATGACTTGAATGACTTATGTGAAGCAAAAACCAATGAAACATGAACAACATACAAATTACTAAAATACATCCCTAGAGTATAGCAAGGTACAAAATAACACCATGTAAAACAATGGCACTAGTCAAATCAACAAGCTGCAAAAAATACACAGCCCAAGAATGCTGCCTTGAGGATGTGCCACACACCAGCAGTGCCTCACCTTGCTGGATGACTCGGCAAACATGAGACTCTTGGCCCGAGAGGAGTAGTGGTGGTGGTGGTGGCGGTGACTGCCTCTGGTGGCCGGGGTCTTGCGTGGGGAGACATACTTGGTGACCCGCACAGAGGTGGGCACTTTGCTGGGGGTCACCTCCGAGCTGCTCTGCAACACACTGACAACACCAAAGGATCAACACCCATGCAAGGTGCAATACATACAAGTTTTCCAATGTCTTTTTTAACTTATGCCAAAATATAGACAAATTTATTTAGCTGTGTTGTAGTGTTTCTAGAATAATAAACTGGATGAAAATATAAATATGTTTTGATACATTATGCAATGATAATTCAGTACTCTCAATCATGCATTCCTTTCTTTGGTAAACACTGCAACTCCCTACCTGCCTCTGTACTTCCAAATTCATATGACTTGACTCTGTTTAAAAGGGAGGTTTCAAGGCATTTGTCCCTGACTTTTGGCTAATTCTTTTATCCTTTCAGGGGAATGGCAGTTGTAGTGGGCTTTTTTGTTTTCAATGCTTTTGTTGCCCTTGGCCAGCTTTCTCATCCTATATAAAACACACAAATACACACACACAAATTAGGAAGAGTGGGAAAGTGAGGCAACTGATCTACTCTCAAATAGAGTGATGGAAAAAAATAATAGCTGAACACCACCACCACCACCACCACCACCCACCTGCTGGACTGTTCACGCAGGTAATTCAGGAACACTGGCACAAACTCCACCCTGAGAGGAAGCAGGTCCTCTGGTATGGTCTCCTGTGGGGCAGCAAGACTGATGTTAGTTAGCTGTACAATGGCAACACTCACACACACAAAGGTACAAATCTAATATATGTCCTTTGGTGAGTTCAATTTCTATCGCACACACACATACAAACTCATACACACAAATGGCCACATTCAGAAACACTTTGCTGTCTCACCACAACTATTTTCCGAGGCCAGAGAAATGATTAGCAGTATTCTCAAGGGTTTTTCTATAGGTTACTCTACCTCTAGAATCATAAAAACTCCTTGAAAACGTTTGCAAATTTAAATTAAGCCTTTTGAAATAGTGGAAGCAAAGCACAAAAGTGTTGGAGAATACGAGCCTGTTATGTTCAGTAAAAAGCAAGAAATGAAATGTTACTATTACAAGTTTAAGCATATCATGGCAGTTGACACAAACATTTTCTTTATTATTTGTTTTCTGGTTTAAACAAGGCCACAACAAAACAAAGATGTGTTGATTCCAGGTTGTGGTGCGTTGGGCAGAGTCTGTCAGACTGTAAGGCTCTCAAGAGGCCAATGACGGGCCCAAGGAGATAATGAATGTCTCAGGCTGGATAGTTGATTGTCTGTGGGGGATATTCCAATACTTGACAGGGTAGGTAAGGGAACCAGGTAAGACAAGGTCTGCACAAAGAAGTCTTTCCTTCACAAAGTAAAGATTAAGTTGAGTTAAACTTTTATTGTGAAAGGAAGACTTCATTGTGCCAAAAACAAAACAAAACAAAACAAAATCCCTAACTCATAGTGCAGTTATGTAATGCATTGCAACTAAGTATCAGCCGGCAGCGACGCCCAGTGCCACCGCCGCGCGGCCCGGAAAAAAATAATAAAATAAATAAATGGAAAGCGGATCTCGTAACAGTTTTTAATGCACACATATGGGGTTCAAAATGTATAGCATGATGAGATCTAACTCATGGTAAGGATGAGAAATATCACAGCAAGACGGACAACTCTGGACATGTACCGTATATTATATGTATGTATATCATTAACCACAAAGGTCAGTATCTACACATCACCACCACCATGCAATCACCACACACTCCACCTGCCCGGAGAGAGAGAGAGAGAGAGAGAGAGAGAGAGAGAGAGAGAGAGAGAGAGAGAGAGAGAGAGAATGAGTGTGAAGGGCGCGGCGACCTCCACACCTCTTCTCCCCTGTCACTCCCCGCCGTTGATTCACCTTTGTCTTTAACTCCCACTAATATTTAGCATGTTAACTCAATATCTACTTACTGTTGAAGCTCCGTCCAGCCATCGAAGCAAGTCATTTGGCCTCAAATTGCCCTGCACCACCTGCTCTATCACCGCCGCCATCTTTCAATTCTCTATTTTCAAAACAAACCAAAATATCGAGAAGTCAATTAATTTTTTTGGAGAAGAAAAGACTCACAAAATTGTCTAAATATGTTATGATAATTCATTAGAAGTGATTTTATGGTAAACATATGAAGGAAAGAGAGCTCGGGTCAAATAGACAGACAGACAGGCAGGCAGACAGACAGACAGGAAGGATTCTAAGAATAATATCCTTGGTCTAGTCTGTCTGACCTTCTCCTCCTCCTCCAACTATTGTGAAACGCTCCGCTTTCCCACCACTATTATTTTCCAAGACCGCAGAGAGAACATGCCGGGTTTCTGAGGGTGTTTCTCCTCTCATTTATATAGTAGTACCTACCCTTGTTCTCTGCAAGGATAATGGTGATGAGTTTCTGAACATGTGGAATGACATTTACAGCCGAACGGGCCTGTTCCACAGTAATACTTGGCGCGCTACGTTTTCCGCTTCCTGACACCCATTGAGAGTAGAAAAAAAAAAAAAAAAAAAAAAAAAAAAACATTCATGGAGTACTTTCTTTATCTTTAATATTTTCGTGCACGACAGAGGGTCGTTTCCGGCCTCGGCGAATACGATAAGTGACAGCAGAGGGCTGCCACCACCGTATACGGTCCCTCCCAAGGGCTCTGCAACTTGGGTGAAAGGCCCCGCTTCCGGCAGGAGTTGTACAGCCACACCCTGTCACCAGAGGAGTACTTCGCTTCACATTCACAGGCTAATGATTAAATTATTGATAGAACTTTAACACCGCTAAAAAACAATTTTCCTCCCCACTGATTTCACTGAACTTTAGGCATATTGTTTAATATGGACTATCTTTTGCAATCAATAAGAACTTGATACTGCCTCAAATAAAAAATGGTCTTGGGCATTATAGAACATATGGCGCAAAAATTCTATTTTACGATCCTAATAACGCCAACCACAGCTATTTCCACCCTCCACACTAATGGAAAACATTTAAACCATACCGCAGTACTCATAGAAAGCTTTAAATTTGACTATTGGGCCCAAATAAAATCCAGAAATAAAAGAAAATATCCTGAATTATGAGCCGGCTGGTGGAGGCGTCCGACCTCCCCATATCTCACTTCAACCTTCATTAAACTTAAACTTGACCACGAAAGCTGTCTGAATGGCTAATATGAAAGCTTAGTACAATGTCTGCATACTTTGGCGAGATGAGCCTATAATAATTGAGAGAAAAGGCTTAAAATGACCAACAAAATAAGAATTGGTTTAAACCATCCATTCGGTTTAACACCGAAAATCAAATGGGCGTTGAAAGCAAGAAATAACCTACATAAGCATCTAAAATTGCTGCAATCAACAAGTGGTTTACCTTCTGACTGTCACTTGGTACACCTTTCCTTTTACTGCAGCTTAGAAGCATAGTGTACTGAGAAATCAGTCTAAGATACAACAATTATCCAACAAATCTTTGCATCACATGAGTTACAGATTAAGTTTGTACGTTGCGTCACTTTTCATTTATCATCTGAGACTTACAAGACATCCCTCCAATCAACACATTGGAGTCAGGTCAGCCACCACAATAAAAGGTCATGATTTTGAAAGATTGAGTCCAGGGTTAGAATTCAGAAACACTTTGCATTCTCACTGTGACTATTTTCCAAGACCACAGAGATGACTAGCTAGTCTTTTAAGTGTTTTTCCAGTTAATAATGTAAAAATATTATCACTCCTTGAATGGTGAAAACACCGTGAAAATCTTGTGTACATTTCAATAAGGGCTTTCAAAATAGTGAAGGAGAAGTGCAAGAGTGTTTAAGAATACAACCCCAGTTCACTGTTTACAGTTCATGAATACAGGTATATTTTTGTCAACAAGTAGGGAATACAAACCAGCATTATCTAAAAAAGGAGGCTGTAGGTATTATCAAACTATCACTACATTTTGACCCCAGTAAAGTCACCAACAGTCAAGGTCAGTGGGAACTATACTGAGGCCACAACCAGGTACACACTCACTGTCTCTCTCGCTCACACATACACACACACACACACTTGTTGACATCCCAGGATTAATTGAACCAAGTCTTGAATTGCCAGAATAAACTAACTGTGCAAAAGACTACATTTCCTATAATCCAATAAATTTATTTTTGGGGAGAGTAATATAGCTAACAAAAATCAGTCTGTATAAACTAAGGATTATGTAATACTACTGAATCAACCCAAGGTCAGAATGTAGAAATGAGGTGGTGAAAGTCTGCAGCAAAATATTGAGAACATACAAAGGATGCAACAATGACAACTTCAAATGGATTAAGGACAAGATGACTGGCAAACATCAGAGCATGGAAGCAGAGAATAGGAAGACTCAATTGGATACAAATAGTGTCTGGGAAGGAATAGATGGGGTTGTTATGGTCGCCACCTTGGAGTTGGCGACCAGATGGAAGCAGGTATCAATGGCACACAGGATAAATGATGGATCTGTTTCTGGTTTGTATGAATGAAATCTGAAGCTGAATCAAAAGACTGCAGACTTTCTCTCCCTGCTAAATGGACTGTTAGATATGATGTGACTACAAACAAATGACAAAATGAAACTAATATTGTACACTTCCACAACTCCTGCAATACAAATCACCGCTCACAATATCACCTCCTTGGCTCTAAAATAAAACTCCAGGAATACATACAAATGTTTCAACCAGATAAATAAGACTCAAATCTTGGATAAAAGTGTGTTCCTGTGCATAGCAAAGCATCTATGACAATTCTATAAATTAATGTACATCCTCAAGCATGTGCTGAACCGTTTTTATAAATAGTTTACAAAATCATTCTAGTAGTAATAAATGTTCTTACCTACGTTTCACATACAAACAACCATCACAAATGGATGAAATAAATGAAATGGAGGAACATGAATTTAAACCTTAAACAGAGTATAAAAAAAATATAGATACTGTTGTCTCTAGTGATCTCTGAGCCACAAACATCAAAGCACTTGTGTGTTTGCTGCCACACGCCCACTGAGCACCCCTAGGTGGGATCCATCTAGGCAGTGTAGAGGCCAAAAAATTCTTGTGCTTAAATTAAGTAATTCTTTAAAAGAGTACCAAAGAAAAGTGTCACCAGCTCCGGTGAAAATACAAAAATCTAAACAAAAACCATCCTTTAAAAACCAATAAAACTGCACACACACAATATTTCCATTTTAAAAATATTGGTCATATGAACATGAAAAAGCAAGGCTTCCTTAACAACTTCTAAGGTGCACTTCAATCCTCTAGGTAAGAGGTGTGGTATATGGTGAGTCCATGGCCTGCAGCAGCCCAGGGACTCCTATAAGGGTGGCAGCAGCTCAATGGGGGTGGAGAACTTGAAGTCATCAGGGAAGAGTTCCTTGGCATGAGGGTACATAAGCTTGTAAGATTGCCTGATGGTCACGTCTGCAACACCAGCGATGTCACCGATGTCCTTCTGGGTCCTCTTGTCATCAGATGCCTGGCAGGAACAAACATACACACCAATCACATCAAAAGTCACCAAACATGCTGCAGCCACAAGAAACTGGTTCAATACTGTAAAGGTTAAAAGGCTGTATTCTGAAACACTTTGTTCTCTCACCATCATTGCTTTCCAAAGGCTGTAGTTGAAGATGCTCATGTTTTAAAGGGTGCTTTATAGTTAAGGTGATGGATTGGCAAGATTTCTAGCTAATCAAAAAGGAAAAACTGTCTTAAAAACCCGGCCAGTCGTCTGTGTTGCCTTGGAAAAGTGTTGTGGTGAGAGTGCTGAGTACAGGCATCATCAGAAACATTACCTCACTGTCCTACACCACACCACACACACCTGAGAGGCCATGTAGATAGCAGCAGCAGCCACAGAGATAGGTGACCTGCCAGGAACAATGTCCAGATCGACAGCCTTGCGGGCGATGTGGGTGGCGGCCTTTTGAGCAAAGGTGGGCAGGCCAAGGTTGGAGCAGAATCGGGACATGAAGTCTCCAGTGGTGATGAGGTCCACCTGTGTCTCCAGCGCCTTCAGGATCAGCTTGAAGCATCGGCCAATCTCCTTCTTGCTGATCTTGCTCACGGCACAAATTTCCTGGGAAGTTCAGAGGAAATGTCAAGGAAATGTATGCGTGTGCTTTTTCCATAAGAGTGGAAAGCTGGCCAAGGGAAACAAAACAAAGAGTATAAAAAAAGACCCACTAAGTTACCAGTCCCCCATGTAAGTCGAAGAGTGTAAGCTGAAAGAAAGGGATGCTTTAAAACCTCCCTCTTGAAAGAACTTCAAGTCATAGGAAGTTGGATACACAGATTAAAAAAGATTAGATGACGATAGAAATGGAGACGGGACCACACTAGATTAACTCAGGCCCTGTAAATCTCAATTCAGTAAATACACACACACACAAGAATAAATAAATAAATGATAAAGATAAAAAAAATCCTGTTACCTTGAATGTCCTGGGAACGCCCTCCTGTCGGCAGGCGATGTAAAGGGAGGCAGAGGCGATAGCATCGTTACTGCGGCCCTTCAGATTCTTACCATCGTGCACCTGCAAGAGAAATACTCATTGTAGCATCTTTCTTTTATGTACAAAGGGAAAGCTGGCCAAGGGCAACATAAAACAAACAAACCAAAAAAATGGCCTACTTATTTGCCAGTCCCCTTGCAGGTCTGACTTAGGCAAAAAAGAGGATGAAAAAAAGTAAAAACTATTTTGCAAACATCAATAAGGAAACATATAAATCTGAACACAACAGTACTGAAACTAACACACTAACACACACACACACACACCACAAGACATCTATAGACCGTCTATTCTAAACTGGCCACTGAGTCTTGGTCTGGGGAAGAGGACAACTGGGTTACTGTTCAAAATCTACTGTAGCTTATTGATGTGATTCATTCAATGTGTCTAACATGTATTTGTTTTCCGTTGATCGACACACTCATCACAGGACTGCCGTGGTAAAGGAATAAAGTGTGCTCTGGGGCCCAAGAGATCCCAAAGTGCACGGGTTCAAATCCTGGCCACAGTCTGAGAGGAGACTGGGCATCCACTCTGGGTAATGGTTCCCAAATGGGTGGGCTTTCACACAGGAGGTCTCCATTAGGTGGTCTCCTTTAAATAACTATAAAAATCCCACACTGTATAAATAAAAGATAAATAAAAAGAAAAGGAGAGACTACTGTTTTCCTCAAGATATGACAACAACCATTTTCATCCCACAGCAAGACACAGAGACCAGTTTAGAATGCACAGACTTTTAGCTACCTCTCTTTCAGTAAGCTTCTCTCTCTCTCTCTCTCTCTCTCTCTCTCTCTCTCTCCACTCACCTGCTTAAACAAGAGGTTGGCTCGGTCCACAATGGTCTTGGGCAGGTTGATCTTGTCCGCCATGTTGCTGATCTCCCTGAAGGCGTTAATGAGAGCACGGTCTGAGCTGCTCATCTGCGCCAAATAGGAAAAGGTCAAAGTTAGTGATATTATAAAGGTATAAAGATATTTACTGACATTTATCTATACATATCTTGTTTTTTATTCAAGAGGGGGAAGCTGGCCAAGGGTAATGAAAAATAGGCCCACTTAATTACCAGTTCCCTTCCTTGCAGGTCTGAGGGAGTTAGCCAAAAGAGAAAAGGAGAGGGAGAGAGAGAGAGAGAGAGAGAGAGAGAGAGAGAGAGAGAGAGAGAGAGAGAGAGAGAGAGAATATGCATGTGGAAGAATAAGTGAAAGAGAAAAAGATGAAAAAAAAAGAAAAAAAGAAAACTACGCAAAACAAAACACAAACTAAACTAATACACACACATACAAAAAAAAATAAATCAAAACAAAAAAAACAACAGCAAATCCATGCCATATTCAACCTACAAAGAACCACCACCACCACCACCAACAACAACAACAACAACACACTCACAGATCTGCGGTTTTGATATTTAGAGTTGCCGAAGCCATCAAATGAAGCTCCGCCAGCCCCCGGACCGATGATGGTGGAGAGGTCCGAGCCGTTAAGGAGTGGGTTCTCTGGTCCACCAACACGAGAAGGGTCGTTGTTTGCCTTCTCATTGCTGAAGGTTCGCCACTCTGACCCCACATCTATCACTCTGCAGGGAGACGGAGGTTGTTAGGTTAGGTTAGAAGGGGAAATGTTTGCTACCTTAAGACAAATGTTAGTTAGCTGGGAGAGGAATATTTGCTACCCTGGGAGAGAAGAGGAGAGGAAGCAAGATGAGAATATACAAAGGAATACAAAAGAAAGCCAAACAGCAATAGATCTTTGACAGGAGGAGGAAAGGAGACAAGATAAGGAGGAAAGGAAAGGAAAGGAGAGGAATAGAAGACAGGAGGAAAGGAGACAAGATAAGGAGATGAAAAGAAAGTAAAGGAGAAGAAAAGAAGACAGGAGGAAAGGAGACAAGATAAGGAGATGAAAAGAAAGGAAAGGAAAGGAAAGGAAAGGAATGGAATGGAAAGAAAAGGAAGATAAGACAGGAGGAGGAAAGAAACGGAAAGGAAAGGAAAGGAAAGGAAAAGAAAAGAAAAGAAAAGGAAAGGAAGAGAAGACAGGAGGAGGAAAAGAGATGAGAGGAAAGGAGAGGAAGAATACCACCTTACCTATCACCCACTACCAGTCCACACTCGGAGCAGATCTGGTCACCGGCACGGTAGTCTTCGATGAGGTGAGCCTCGGGGTGCTGGGGGCAACACACCTCCACAAACCGGCTTCTGCAATGACACACACAGGAATTATTAACCTTCTGTATCATGGGGTTAGGGTTCCTTTATAAGTGATACAGACATCCTTAGGAGTTGCAGAGACATCCTTATCAGTTACCAAAGCAAACTTATCAATAACAGAGCCAGTAATGAAGCAAGTATGGCAGAAATAAAGAAAGTAAACCATCAAGTACTGAATATCCTTGAGAATTAGAAAGTGAGCGTAGAAATTAAAATGGTGATGGTTTTCCTCTTTCCCTACAGGAGTGTGGTGAGTCATGAGGCAGCAGACCACCTGGCAAAACAATAATTACTTCCAGTGAGGTGTAATAGCACTGGTTCAGGCCCCAGGCATGTTATGAACTTATTATCATTGAAGCCAGCTGTCACCTCACTGAACACTTCCCTCTGTGTATCCCATCATAAGGAGGTAGTCACGGCCTGCTCTCTAAGGATAGTTCTCTAACTTCACACTAAACTACTCGCACTTAACTACACTGAGATTCATTTGGGGACTAACACCTCAATAGGCCTTCTTTTTTGTCAATTTCCTTTTTGTCCTTAGCAGTTTCCCCACTCTCTCTCTCTCTCTCTCTCTCTCATATATAAATAAATAAATAAATAAATAAAGAAAGAAAGAATAAATATAATAAAATATAAAATAAATAAATAGAGACAAGGAGGAAGTTCAACACTCACCACACCAGCTACTGTGACTCACTTCCTACACTCACCACACCAACTACTGTGACTCACTTCCTACACTCACCACACCAACTACTGTGACTCACTTCCCACACTCACCATTCACTATTCACCACACCAGCAGGTATTGTGACTCACTTCCTTCTGTGCGTGGCAGGCTGGTGGCGGCTGGCTCCTACCTACACACTGATCTAATTCTCAAACACTTCTCTCCTTCACCTCCACTATTCCAAAAGGCGTGATTTAGATTTTACACGAGTTTTTACGGTGCCTTTTACGGTTCTAAAGGCAGGGTGGTAAGGTTTCTATATTATTAACAGGAGAAATACTCTTGAAAACCCCGCTCATCATCTCGGTGGCCTTGGAAAATAGTCGTGGTGAGAAAAGTTTCGGAACCAAAACACACACATATACACACACTTTAATGAGAAAAAAAACACACACTGCCTGCTAAAAAAAAAAAAAAAAAAAATATCGTTCCACCTCCCATCCACACATCACTCCACCTGATTCCACGAAATAAGGAACCTATGATAGACTACAATAATTCTCATATCCACTCTCTCCCTTTCCCTCTCTCTCTGTGTGTGTGTATTTCCTAACAAAACCTTCACTCACACTACCCAGAAATTCACCAAACTTCCATAAAACTCAGAGCAAAAGTATAAGGGAAATTGGGGAGGTGAGCGGAAAATTTGTACTATCAGAATTTGGTGAACAAACAAGGAGAAAACCCACACACCTTCATTATTACAGAACAAGGACACGTATGGCCCTCGAGTTATGGCCACCTACACCCCTGCCTCCTTGGGCGTCAGGGCGGCACACTCAGGGTCAGATCAGGGTCAGGTTAGGGCGGGAAATGGCTCAAATAAGGGACAAAGCAACACTCACTCACCTGCTGCTAGCCATGTTTACCTCGACTGGGGGAGATGAGTTGCCATGTCTCGTATTAATCTTTTATCAGTACGTCTCCCTTTCTCGTATTTCTGGTCATTTTACTCGTTATAAAATTAGTGGCATAATTTCTTTTTTGAAGTTACCTTCATTGACTTTTGTTAAGTCTGTGAGGCATTGGTATAGTTTTAATTTCTGCCTCTCCATTCTTCTATCAGTCTTCAATAACAGATCACACTATTGGCTATTCTTCATCCTCTTTCCCTCATATTCATACAAGTACATCATTGTGTCTCTCCTTTGTTTTCTTCATATCTCCATAACTAACCTTGACTTACCACTCAGTTTAAAGATCCACTGAGGCAGGATGTGGCAGGATATAAGATAACAGTTGTCTGATATACGTATAAAAGCACTCTGATTCTTATTGTACATGCATCTCTTTCTCTTCTTTCCTTCTTGCACCCATAAATCACATACTTGGATATCGTACAGTCAGTTTAACAAAGGCCAAGTGACAAAGTATGATGCAATATAACTGTGCTCCTATACATTAGCTTCTCCACCTCATTAATACATATTTTCTCCTTTATTTCCTCTCTCAGCCCTTCTTAAGTCACACCAAAGGCCTATCCTTCCTTCGTTTTAAAGGTGGAGTGAGGTAGGATGCTGTGAAATAAACATGGATCTGTCGTGTTATTCTATTGGGGGTTTTGAGGTGTCTGGCATCCATTCAAGTCAAGTTCCATGCGCTTCCCGACCTTCACTTGTGTCGTAATATGAAAAGTTCTTTTTTATCTCTAACCTCGATTTGGTTGAAAATGAAAGTGTTTATAGATGGCAAGTAATGTTTGGGGTTTTGTTTTTGTTATATTGTGAAGAAAGTCTCTCTCTCTCTCTCTCTCTCTCTCTCTCTCTCTCTCTCTCTCTCTCTCTCTCTCTCTCTCTCTCTCTCTCTCTCTCTGTTCTAAATGGGCTAAAAGATGGGGCAGGTTTATGGTGGCATTAGGCAGGATGGTTCATGCAGGGACTGACAGCCTCTTGCAGCTTCCCTCCCTTTCTTAGGTCTCTCTTATATCTTACATACTTTACTATCAAATGTATCAATGTATGGCTATAAGTAAATGTTCAAATGTTCAAATGCTCAAATATTTATAAAGCAACCTTGCCACTCCTGCCTCACCTCAATAAAGTTAAGTTGAAATACTGCACAGCGATTCAGAAAGCTCCAATATTTCTCTGCGTAAGATAAATGTCTAATAATTCATAATAAGTCAAGCGTATTAGTAAAGGAGATAATAACACGGTAATTGTAATCAAATATAGCTATTATTAACTCCATTCTTTGCCAGTTTCTTTCAAGTTAGAACGTTATTACCACTAATTCCATTAACGCTTTATTCTTGTATGATGTAAAGTTTTTTTTTTTTTTCTTTTTCTTTTCAGTAACAGTGGTAAGAAACATTGAAGTAAGTTTCATAGTCTTTTGTTTATTTCATTATTCTTTAGTTATTTGTATTCACATCGTCAGCTATTGCATACTGAGACACATATGCATTATTGTAGAGGTTAACTTTGAACATATGTAGTGACGCGTGAATACTGCACCAAAACGTCCAGAGATGAGATGAGAAGAGAAGAGAAGAAAAAGAAAACGAAAACAAAAAAGAAAACGAAAGGATACGATCTGAGAAGAGAAAAGAAGAGAAATAGATAAGAAAACAGCAAGAAACAGTAAACAAAAGCAACGAAAAAAATAATAAAAGAGAACGAAAAGCAAAGAAAGAAAAAGAAGGAAGAACGGGAAACAGAATAAAGACAAAAATAAAGACGAGAACGAAAGGGAAAGAGGAAAAAAGTAAACAAAAGCAGAGCAAACAAAATAATACATGAAATAAATAAAAATGGAAAACAAAATGAAGAGAAAACTAGAGAGAGAGAGAGAGAGAGAGAGAGAGAGAGAGAGAGAGAGAGAGAGAGAGAGAGAGAGAGAGGGTGGGGGAAGGGGGTATTTCTACAGGAACGGCACATCTGGGTAGGGGCGGTTCAGGAGATGAAGGACAGGACCGTAGCCGAGGTAGTTCCCAAGAAGCACTCTAGCGTAGTACATGTACCCTTCACTTCCTACAACCTTGCGCATGTTCTCCTCGCCTGAAACACACAACATCATACCACCGTGTACAAGTCAGTATTCTTTAAACACCTTTACTCTCTCTTACCACAACAATATTTCCAAGATTACAAAAACGACAGGTTTTCAAGACGGCTTTTCCTTATAATGAACTAGAAATATTGCCAGTCCATTACCAAAACTGTGAAAATACCTACCCTGAAAATCATGACTGGAACCTTAGGGAAATAGTGATGGTGAGAGAGCAAAAGCACTTCAACCCTTTCCTCCTCTCTCAATCCTGTTCTTCCTTCGCTTTCTCTACTTTTCTCTCTACGTCTTCCTTCCTTTCTCACTCTCCTCTCCACATTCCGTCTTTTCTCGCCCCTTCTCTCCATCCATCGCTCTCTCCACAAATGTTATCTCCCTGGCCTCCCGCTCCCCATCCCTCCCCCCCCCCTCTCTCTCTCTCTCTCTCTCTCTCTTTCTCTTACCGAAGAAGTACAAGGCGGAGATTCTAAGGGTGGCAGCCACGAGGGTGAGGAGAAACACCTTGAGAGCAGGAGCCAGCATCGTCATGAACACCACAGATACAACTGAATAGAGGAACCCCAGCCAGGTCACCTCCCCGCTCCTCCCGAGGTTGTCCTGCAGGAGAGAGAGAGAGAGAGAGAGAGAGAGAGAGAGAGAGAGAGAGAGAGAGAGAGAGAGAGAGAGAGAGAGAGAGAGAGAGAGAGAGAATGGGAATGAAAGTTAGTGTTATGATTCATGGCTGTTATTCTCTTTTTCTCTTTTTGTATTGTCTTTTCATACCTTTGACTCTGAATTTCACTCGTCACTCGTTACTCATCACTCGTTCGTCACTCACACTCTTCCTCGCCACTCCCTCACTCACCCCTCACTAAGGTCCGTATTCACAAACACTTTGCTCACTCACCACGACCATTTACAAAGGTCACAGATATGATACACAAGCTTTTTAAGAGTGCTTCTCCAGTAAGTTATCTAGAAATCTTATCATTCTACCTCTAAAACCATAAAAAACACCTTAAAACTCGTGTAAATATAAATGAAAGCCTTTTGAAATAGTGGAAGTGAAGCACAGAAGTGTTTCAGAATACGAGTATTTCATCATTCACTCTCTCACTCGCGTCCCTCACCAGAAGACGTATCCAAGAGTTGTTTCGGGACAGAAGATTAAGGGCGGCAGTGAGAAGTGACTGGCCCTCTGCCTCCACAACTGCCGCCACATTATCTTGAATGATGTTCTGAGGGAGACGGGAAGAAGAAAGGAGATTGACGAATAAATAAAGAATGTGAAGGGAAAGGAGAGAGATTTGAAATTCATTAGGGAAAAGTCAAGAGAAAAGTTCAAGAAAGGTAAAGATTGAAAGGTAAAATAAAGGGAGATAGTAAGTAACAGAAAATGACTACCATAACCGCCATCTTCACCACCACCATCACCACCTACACCAACACCAACACAAAATTAGCTACTGTCGTTGGAGAAGTTTTTATTTCACTGGGACGCATTTTCGTGTCTATTCCACTTATTATTTGTCGATTTTTTACACCTTCAGAAACTCATGTGGGGATTAAAATAGTACAGACTGACCATTAACCTTCTGACCTCCATAGACCCTTCCTAATGTCAACAAAATCGTCAAATCACACCCTAAACTCGTGATAAATACATGCTCCAGTACTGAAGGAGCGAAGGTGTATTTTTTGTAGACCGTGTCAAAAATAACAAGAGTTTTAAGTTACTATCAAGGGAAACACTATTGAAAAAAACTGACTGATTATGGCGAGAGAAAAACAAGCTTCTTTGGACACCACTCAAACACTCCTTACCATATCCAAGGTCCCTCTTCTCCCCAGGCTGGCGTGACTCTCCTCCCTTCAGATGGGGCGTCTCCCGGGGTTCGAAGTCTCATTAAGTCGAAGAAAGCGAGTGAATCCGTCATTGTTTCAACTGATATGTTACTGTCGCATTCATTCATCGTTGCTTCAGAGTCAAGTCTCGTTTAACCTCTTGAGTAGTGTGACACATTTTCATTTAGAGTTTTAAGTGTGATTAGACGGTTTTATTGACATTACCAAGGGGCTATGGAGGTTAGAAGATTAAATGGCCGGAGTTTGTACTGTTCTAATCCTCATTTGAGTTTTTGAGGATGTATAAAATCAACAAATAACAAGCAGAATAAATGTGAAGATGCGTCCCAGTACTGAAGGAGTTAAGGGTTTATTGAGCATGGATGAAAAAGGTAGTTATATTGTAGGGAGGTAAGTAGCATGAAGAAAAATATTATTAAGTAAAGAAAAATAAAGTGATGAATAAATGCACTCGTTTTGGAGTTGATAAAGGGAAAAAATGTTTCTACTCGTATTTATTTCCCTCTCGTTTTGTTCATTCATGAATTTCTCATCGTCTTTATTTCTGAGTTTGCTTTCTTTCATTTCCTTTTTTTACTTGGTTACTTCTCATTCTTATAATATCAACACCAGACAAACAAAACCACAAAATGTAACAAAAAATACACTTAAACTAATAAAACTTAAGACATAGAATAATAGTCTCTCTCCCTCTATACATCACACAGCTCACACGCCACAAGAAGCTCAAAAACAACGTGGTGTCATGATATATGCTTTATTTTCATCGATTAACACATACCCGCCCTGCTGCACTGCCTTCCTAGCCAGCCACCCGCCCACATCACCATTACTTCACTATCATACCTTCCACCCTTGTTGCTGCTACTACTGCTGCTGCTGCTGCCGCTTCTACTACTGGTGTGTGTGTGTGTGTGTGTGTGTGTGTGTGTAGGGAAAGGAAAACTAGCAGGTGGTATCAAGTGAAAGAGATTAAATGAATGAATAGATAGTTATAGTAGTAGTAGTAGTAGTAGTAGTAGTAGTAGTAGTAGTAGTAGTAGTAGTAGTAGTAGTAGTAGTAGTAATAGTAGCATCAGTAGCAGCAGGCAATATAGTTTAGTCACCCATTCAATTATTTATTTTCTTAGGAAGCTTTTGAGGTATAACTGAAGAGAAAAAAGTGCCTCCCGCGTATACTGAATGTACTGTAGGTAGATAGATAAATAGATAGATACATAGACAGATAGGTAGATAGATAGATAGATAGATAGGTAAATAAATGAATAGATAGATAGATAAGTATATAGATGAATAGATAGATAGATAGATAGACAAGAAAATAAATGGGTAAATAGATTGATACATTGATAGATAAGTAAATAGATAGATAGAAGATAGATAGATACACAGATACATAGATACATAGATAGATACATAGATAAACAGACAAACAGATAAATAAATAAATAAATAAATAAGTAGGCAAATAGATACATAGATTAATAGATACATACATATAGACAAACAAATAGAAAAGAAGATAGATTGTTTTTTCCCCCTAAGCACATCTTCACTGCCACACATCAGTCAGGGCATAGGAGAGAAAGAGTTCGGAAAAAAGACAGGACAAGATGGTAATAATGTACATGTCTAACCCCACCGAGCCTCTGCCTACAGGAACGAAAACCAACACAGTAAAGGCAGTATGGTTAGCGGAGGAATCACACTCTGCACTAAATAAAGCTCGTATTCTTAATTAAACACTTCTGTCCTCCACCTCCACACTTTCAAAAGGTTTAATTTCAATTGACACGAGATTTAAGTATTTTTTATGGTTCTAGAGGCCGAGTGATAAGATTTTTGTATCATTAACTGGAAGAACACTCTTGGAAATGCCGCTAATCATCTCTGTGGCTACTGATGAGATGGATTTTAAGACTACAAATTCGTCCAAACAAAGAGTGACATACATAAGAAAATATGTTAACCCTTTCACTGTTATTTGCTCCATCTTTTCTTAACAACTGATCACTGTACGACATCTTGACTTGTTCCATAGTTAACCCCCCAAAAAAAAATCTTGAAACTGGATGGAAATTGCTAAATGTATTCTTTCTTTTATGCATCCCTTTTGTCACAGATGCTAATGAAGATGTTGTTAATTGTCTCGCATCGCAGGAATAGGTTTAGGGACTGCCAGGAATAGGTTTAGGGACTGCCATGAATAGGTTTAGGGACTGCCAGGAATAGGTTTAGGGACTGCCAGGAATAGGTTTAGGGACTGCCAGGAATAGGTTTAGGGACTGCCAGGAATAGGTTTAGGGACTGCCATGAATAGGTTTAGGGACTGCCATGAATAGGTTTAGGGACTGCCAGGAATAGGTCTAACGGTCCCTTGCAGCTTCCCTCATTTTCTTTTCTCATGTTATTGTGAAGGTTAGAGGCGGGTCGTGGTGGTGGCGGGGAGCTGTGCACGGGCTAAGGGATTGATTCCAACGGACCTTGAAGCAGAGGTGACGAATACTTCCCAGGGGACGCCTCTCCTGAGTGCTGTCGCCACGGGAGGATCACGTCACTCATTGTATAGCGCTGCCCTGTGTGGCTTTGTGGTGGTGGTTGTCAATGATGATAGTGATGATGGTGATGATGGTGGTGGTGGTGGCTGTGGTGATGGTGGAAGTGGTGGTGGAAATAATAATAATAATAATAATAATAATAATAATAATAATAATAATAATAATAATAATAATAATAATAATAATCGGACATTCCCTGTTCGTGTGGCGGTGACATGAGGAGCAGTATTCAAAAACACTTTCCTCCCTCACTAAGACATTCCGAAGACCACAGAGATGATTAGCGGGGTTCTCATGAGTGTTTCTCCTGATAAGAGTGTAGAGATCTTGTCATTCTGCCACTGGAGCCTTGAAAACACTCTTAGAACCAGCAGCACTTCAAGTAGAGCCTTCGGACAGTGATGAAGGAGCGGGTGGAAGTGTTTCAGAATACCGGCCGATGCGCCGCGCCTCTCCCAGCGCCCGGCACATGCAAAGTACAGCACATGTTTCCAGTGGTTTACAGTGAGGCGCGGCGTTCAGCAGGGAGCGGCGCCCCACTGGCACACTGCCACTGACACCATTGTAGCACCCTCCCCAAGCACCGGTAGGGCCAGGAAGCATCGGCAGGACTGTGGGGCGGGGAACACGACGATCATGTACCCAGGGGAGTGGGGAGTGTGGCGCCCGTGCCTGGAGGGAGGGGAGCTTCAGGGGGAGATGGGGGAGGCCACAGTGTGAGACAGTTGTTGCGAGGGGAGGAAGTGGGATGCAGCCTGGCAGGGACGCGTCAGGCCGGGAGGGGAGACGCCGTCACTGCGAGTGGAGGGCGGGAGGTCTGGGAGGAGGCGAGGCTGTGGCGACCCCGCTGCTGCCCTGTCGCCGAGGAAGACAGCCCCGCCGGCGTCCGATGGAGGCGACTCGAGATCGTGGAGGCGGCGGGGCGTGAGCGGGGAGTCACCGAGTTCCTCTTCCAGGCCAGGCAGCTCAGGGGCGGGAAGTGGGAGGGGCGGGGGCGGAGCTTCTCCCAAGGGGCGGGACATGACGGGAGTGAAGGCGGAGACCGAACCAGGGCCCAGAGCGGCAGTGAACTGGTAGAGTGCCAGGGCGGAGGGTGGCACCGGACCGCCTGTACACGGCGAGGAGGACGAGGCTGACGACGAGGGAGAGGGCGAGGAGGAGGAGGAGGAGGTGGAGGTCGAGGCGGGGGGCAGGAGACCCTTCGCCCGTGCCTCGCGGTCTCGCCTCTCACGTGCCCGCCGATTCTGGAACCAAATCTTTACCTGAGGAACAGAAAGACGAACTTGTTAATACGACTACTATACTACTACTACTACTACTACTACTACTAC
>JAHFWG010000334.1:104118-132794 GCA_020233015.1 Callinectes sapidus | reverse complement strand
CTCTCTCTCTCTCTCTCTCTCTCTCTCTCCTTTCCGAGTCTCTTAGATGTTACAGTACAGTTGCAACAATATTTTCCATTTCCTCCTCCTCCTCCTCCTCCACAGGTCATGGGTCACTGTAATACTGCACACACCCCTTACATTTCCTCCATTTTTCCTCCATTAATAAGAGAAAAAAGAAAAAGAAAAAGAAAAAGAAAAAAAAAACAGTTAAAAATGTGACCTTCTGACTTTACCGTGTTTCTTCTTTTCCTTCATTTTTTTTTCATCGTTTTTGTGCCATTTATTTTCATCCTCGTATTTCGGCGCTGTTTGGGGTGAATTTTTCTCTTTAGGTGGAAGATTGGGCTGTTTGGGGGGGGGGGGGAATATCTAGTGATTTTTTGGACTCTTATTGGAAAGTTGTGTCATTTTGGGCTGGAGTTGGTAAGGTTCGATTCATTTGGGCTATATTTTGGGTGAACTGGGCTGGTTTTTTAGTCTTATAGGTGAAAGGAGTGTACTATTAAATTCTTTGGCCTTTCATTAGACTATTTTCAAAGGCCCCGGAGATGGTATAAGTCCTCGAGGTTGGATTTACTATTACTATTACTATTACTACTGACAATGCAGAATTTTTGGTTTACTAACAGCAGAGTCTTGAAACACACCTTGAAGACTCGACTCAGCAATTTCCAGTAACCTTTTAAAAGAGGTGGCGATAAGATAGATAGACAGACAGACAGAGACAGACAGACGGAAATATAGATAGATGGATAGATAGATTGAGAAAAAGATTGATAAGTGGATAGAGACAGACAGAGACGGAAGTATTGATAGATAAACAGATAGAGACGAAAAGATTGATACATAGATAGGTAGAGAGATAGAAAGGTTGATATAGTGGTGGTAAGAGAGTAAAGCATTTGTTATAGTACTGGGTTAGGCTTTTTTTATGTTTCTAAGGACATAATGACAAGATTTCTACATTGATAATGGAAAGAACACTTGAGAACCTTACTTTTCATCTTTGTGTTCTTGGAAAATAGTCGTGGCGAGAGAGCGAAACGTTTTTATTATAGTAATTTTCAATGCTTTTTCATTACTTTTTTAGATTTGGTTAGATTTCTATATTAATAACAGAAAAAAACACTTGTGAACCCTGCTAATCATATTAATGGCCTTGGAAAATAGTCGTGGCGAGAGAGCAAAACGTTTATTATAGTGATTTTTAACCTTCTTTCTTTACGTTTTTAGATTTGGCTAGATTTCTACATTAATAACAGAAGGAACACTTAAGAACTACTAATTAATCTAAGGCTAATTATCCTTGTGGCCATAATAAATAGTAGTGGCGAGAGAGTGAAGCATTCCTGCGGCGTATATATCCTGTACTCGTGTTCCTTCCACATGTCCTAACGTGCGTGTGTCCTTGCAGGGAGGAGCTGGCCATGAAGATTGGACTGACGGAGGCAAGAATTCAAGTGTGGTTCCAGAATCGTAGAGCCAAGTGGAGGAAACAAGAGAAGAGTAAGTAGAGGAGGAGTACTGTGTGTGTGTGTGTGTGTGTGTGTGTGTGTGTGTGTGTGTGTGTGTGTGTGTGTGTGTGTGTGTGTGTGTGTGTGTGTGTGTGTGTGTGTGTGTGTGTGTGTATGTGTGTGTGTGTGTGTAATGGAATGTCAAAAATTGCGCGGGAGTATGGAGGAATGTTGTGTCTTCTATTTATTTATATATTTTGTGTCTTTTTTCTTTGATTTTTTTCTATATTTGTATCTAGTTTCTCTCTCTCTCTCTCTCTCTCTCTCTCTCTCTCTCTCTCTCTCTCTCTCTCTCTCTCTCTCTCTCTCTCTCTCTCTCTAAAATAAAAACATTCCTGTCTTTCCACACCAGCAGCCAATGAGGAGCTAGGTTTATCCGTCAGCAGCACCCAATGAGGCTCAGTAACGAGCCTCAGTTGTTCCGTCACAGGTATAGGTAACCAATGATAATGCTCCGTCACAGGCAGGTAACACGGCGCTCCCTCCTCCCGCAGGTCTCAACGGCGGCTCCTCTGCCTCGCCCTACGCATCGCTGTCCACGAAATTAAACGCTGCATTCCCCTCCTACTCACGCCCTCACCTCACCAAGCCTCACGACCCCCCACGCTTCCCTACATCCCTCCTCTATTCCCAAGCTCCTTCCACCTCCACCTCCTCCCCATCCCCTGCTCCGGTTTCCCCGTCCTCCTCCTCGTCTTCCTCCTCCTCCCCGGCCACCAGTCACAGTGTCTTCCCGCCTCTCCTGCCGCTTGTCAGGGATCACCGCACTGCAGCAGCAGCCGCCGCCGCCGCCGCAGCCTACAGGTAAGCCAATCAGGTGCAAGTCGCGCAGGTGTTGCTGTCTTGTGTTATTTTCATGTCTGTGCTGGTATTTTTTGTTCCTTTTTAGTGTGTGTGTGTGTGTGTGTGTGTGTGTGTGTGTGTGTGTGTGTGTGTGTGTGTGTGTGTGTGTGTGTAAGTGCAGATGCGTTGTGGAAATAATGGCCGTATTCTGAACCACTCTGCTCTCTCACCATCACTATTTTCCAAAGGCTCTAGTTGAAGATGGTCATGTTTTTAAGGGTATGTGTATGGTTTCGGTGATGGATTGGCAATATTTCTGGTTCATTATAAGGAAAAACTGTCTTGAAAACCCGCGAACTCGTCTCTGTGATCTTGGAAACTTATAGCGAGAGAGTAAAGCATTAAAGAAGCGTCCAAGATATGTGTTTGGTGTGACTTGAGGATGTTCCCGGGCGTGGCTTGTCAATTAATATACGTGGACAGCGTCATGAGGCAGAGGGTGCATGTCCTGCCTGCCGCTGTGTCCTTCCCTGGTGGCTGGGGAGTGTCGAGTTGCGCGGCGCCACGGAGGGAGCACTGTCGCTGCAAGAATGTCGTTTTTTATTTTCGAATTTTGGCGCGCAGAGAGAGAGAGAGAGAGAGAGAGAGAGAGAGAGAGAGAGAGAGAGAGAGAGAGAGAGAGAGAGACGAGAGAGAGAGAGAGAGAGAGAGAGAGAGAGAGAGAGAGAGAGAGAGAGAGAGAGAGAAGGAAAAAACAACAACAATGAGCATCTAAACACCAAAGGATTCCTGAGAGAAGAGGAGGGGAAAAAAAGAGAGAGAAAAAAACCGGAGACTTATTTCAGACACCTTCCTGGCCATCCTCCACGCAGCCCTTCCGTTGCGCCGCACAGGTTGTATCACTGCAAGGAAATACACGCCAGACCACAGTGAATCTTGGACACTCAGCTCGACCGCATGACCGCACAACACTCGGCAGCTCAAGCTCACAGTTTCCCTAAGGACCTGTTTCCATTCCCCCCAGCGCCCCCACCACCACCCCCGCCGCCGTCTGCCCCACCACCACCACCACTCCCTCCCGCGAGATGACTGCTTTTGCGGTTACGTGTGGATTTTGCGTGTTTTTTTGTGTGTTTTAGGCCTACATATGTTCAGAAACTCTTGGCTCTCTGATCACTGTTTTCAAAGGCCACCAATGATCTCTCTTGTTCGTGGTGTAGAAATCTAGTTATGCTGTCACTAGAATCGTAAAGTCCATTAGCTTAAATCCCTTCAGTACTGGGACACTTTTTACCTCGAATTGTGAGTGTGACTAGACGATTTGGTTGACATTAGGAAGGGTCTATGGAGGTCAGAAGATTAATGGCCGGAGTCTGTACTGTTTCAATCCCTACATGAGTTTCTGAAGCTGTATAAAATCGACAAATGATAAGCAGAATGAATATGAAAATGCGTTCCAGTACTAAAGGGATTAAAGTTTCAAATAGAACAAAACCTAGTACAGTGGCCGAGCAGTGAGAGGGAGGTCTTGATGCTGTCATTGGATGTTGCTGGAGGTGAAAGTACAATTTAGTCTGAGTACAAAAGTGTTGTTATCTACACCTGCATTTTGAGGCGGCGTGGTTAGGCCGTATTGTAACATCCAGATGAGGGCGACCGAAACCTGGTATTATACGTGGCAGGGTGTGTGGACTGTGGAGGCTGGTGAACTCAATGGATAAACTAATGATAAAGTAAATTGACAAACAAGCCAATGATTAAATAGATGTACATGTAAGCCACGTGATCAGAAAATAAATAGGTGAACCAATCAATTCAAATAAACCAATATAAAACAGCCAACATGAAAAAGAAATATTGCTAATTGATAAGTAAATGCATAAACAAGCCGATAATTAGACAGATATAAACCATTTATTAAGAAAGGGAATAGGTGAACCAGTCAACTTCGTAGAACAAATATAAAGGACCCAATATAAAATAAAGGAAAGACAGTAAATATATATATATATATATATATATATATATATATATATATATATATATATATATATATATATATATATATATATATATATATACAAGATGGCACTGACCGATGCTAACGAAAATGGAGAAAAGTGGACAAAAAACAACAGCACTGAGGCCAGCCAGCCAGCCAGTCCCCAAAAGGTGGTCAGAAAAGATGATAAAATACTGAAGTGTCTTGAAGCCACCCCTCTCTTGAAAATTTGGAGTTATAGGAAGGAGGAAATACAGAAGCAGGCACAGAGTTTTAGAGTTTACCGGGAAAAGGGATGAATGATTGAGAATACTACTTAACTCTTGCATTTTGGAGGTGGACGGAATAGGAGTGAGAGAAAGTAGAAAGTCGTGCGCAGCGATGATTTTATGATGGTAATTTTCACACAATCACTGAATTAACCCCTTCAGTACTGGAACACATTTTTATCATGAGTTTTGGCCGTGATTAGACGATTTCATTAACATTAGGAAGGGCTTATGGAGGTCAGAAGATTACTGGCCAGAGTCTTCACTAATCTAATCTCTACATAAGTTTCTGAAGCTGTATAAAATCGCCAGATAGTAAGCAAAATAAACATAAAAATGCTCCTTGGTGCTGAAGGGGTTGATAATGACAAGTAATAACGCCTCCACTCTGATTGAATTTATATCTACTCTATTCTACTAACAATGAGCGATGTTTTGCAAAGTTTGGACAAGTCTACACTGAATCATAAGCAAGAGGTTGATAATTATTATCTGTCCTCTATTACTGCAATACATAATTATCTACTAACTCTTGCCTACTAACAATAAAAGATGTCTTGCCAAATACGGAAAACCTTTAGCGCTCACGTAACCTAAGGAGAGAAAACAAAGAAAAAAAAAAAGAAAAAACTAAGCTATTGGAATTGGAAAGCGTTTGAGGAGGAAATGTTTCACCACCACCAACACCACCACCACCACCACCACCACCGCAGCGGCGTCCTCGCATTGCTAAGCCATCGATAACAGCCTAGATAGCCATTACTGTGAGTCCTGCAGCCTTAACACCGCCTTCCCTTGTGGTATTAGCGTGATACAGGACCATTTCAAAGCCTGCTAGTTCACCGCGTCGGCCTTCGAGCTCTTTGTGCGCAGCGAATGGGTGACTTGCGCGGCGCGGCCCAAGGCGAGGGGAGGCGCGGCGGTGAAGGGAAGAGCTTGCCACTTTTATCCCCCTTAGCGTCGTTTTCAGGTCTAATGTGACGTTACGGTGTCTCTTTGCTGTCTTTGTGTTTTGTGCGCTGCTTGTAAGTGTTTCGCAAAGTGGAGGAAAGAGCGTGGAAGATTGTAAGGTGGAAAAGTGGATGATTATAATGATGACAGTGATGGTGGAAGGAAGAGAGATGTGAAAGGGCGAGTGATACGGGTGATAAGCCTGCACACTCACGCACGCACACACACACACACACACACACACACTAACATGCACACACATACACACACCTTTATTTATTATTTTTTTAGAATAAATAAGTAAATAATGGACGGAACAGAAAGCAATAGGAAAGAAGGGAGGGGGAAAGAATGCATCACCATCATAACACTTACTCCCTCTCATTCATCAACACACGCATCACACCACGCTACACTCTACGTTCACCATCATTCCCACCGCAAAATAACCTCACTAACAAGATGAACAGAGGACAAAATCATTACATTGAAACGAGAAAACCGAGAAATTACAAAAATATCAACGGTTACCGCTTAGACTTTCCGTTTTCTTTCATTACCGCCTTCACCACATGAGCGCCACCTCTCCACCTCCCCGCTGGCTTTCACCACCGCGTCCTCGCTAGCCACCACCAGAGGGACACCGTTTAGCCGCGGGTGTTGAACGTTTAGCGCCTGTGGTTTGCGACACGGTGGTGGTGGTGGTGGTTGGGGGGGGAGGGGAGAGTAGTTTTATAAGGTATATGATAAGAAGAGACTTTTTAGTGGCGGATAGAAAGGGTTAGATCGAAGTTGAGAGAGTTATTATCAATAGCAACAACTACTAATACTAGTACTAATACTAATATTCGTAATAATAACAATGATGATAATGAAGATGATGATGATAATAATAATAATAATAATAATAATGGAACAACAACAATTGAGAGGAAAAAGAAATAAAAGTTCCATACACAATAAAGCAAAAAATCATGAACCAAAAATACATGACAAGAACACACACACACACACACACACACACACACACACACACACACACACACACACACACACACACACACACACACACCAGAAACAAGAAAAGAAAAATATATACATACACTTCCATATTTCCATTTTTCCCTTCCTGCCTTCACTTCACTTCCTCCTTTTTTCCCGCCTCCATTTCTTTCCACGCTAGCGAGAAAATTTACTTCCTTCACTACACTGCTACCCCTGAAGGTCAAATTAGACGCTCACTGCCGCCCAATAATTCACCACATTTTACGCATCAGAGGGCGGTACGACGCTTGGGTGGATGTGGTGCCGTATTGGTGTGGGTGTCGTAAGGCGCTGGAAGACCTTGGGACCCGAACTCTCGCCCTTCGGCACTCCAGGACGCCAAAACTAATCGATATGCCGAGCCAAGAAGACGTAGATCCGCGTGTATTAGAGTGTGACTGGAGGGATGGTGGTGTGGCTGGTTCTTGGGAGGGGGGGGGTCTCTCTCTCTCTCTCTCTCTCTCTCTCTCATCTTCATCAGTGCACTAGACTCGTACGTGTAACACAAAACTGACGCAACCTACTCATTCATAAGCCTCGTGTCCGTCAAAGCGGAGGTAATAACTCGAAGATTCCTTATAAAACCATCACCGGCAGACAGTTATAGGCCCTCTGAGTGTGACAGTTGTGGCGCCATTACCGTCATGAGGGGCGCCAGTGCTTAGTATGGCGGCTTATGGTGCTGAACGGCGCTTTTTGTTGGTGTGATTCGCTTTAAGGTTCGCTGTCATGTGTTTCCTGTAAGGCTTGTGGGTGGGGTGGGGTGGGTGTTGTGTTGTATGGATGATGAAGTTCACGGGTGTTACTACTGCTCAAGTGGAAATGTGTGATGGTCTTGTTGTTATTGTTATTGTTGTTTGTGGAGTTTTTTTGTTATTTCTGTTTCGTTATTGGTTGGTGGATTTATTTGCTTGCTTGCTTGCTTGCTTGCTTGCTGATTTGTTTGTTTATTCATGCATTAAGTTTTTTTAACTTTTTTTCATTCATTCATGAAGTTTATTTTTTAATTTAGTCAGTCATTTAATATTTCTTTCGTTCTTTCATTCATTCATTTACTCTTTTTCAATAAGCAATGGATTGTTTGATTTTTCATTGATGATTGAACTCCCTTGGTATTTTGATAATTGATTAATTGATTCATTTATTTATTCACTCATTCATTCTATTAATCCATTATCTCTTAAAGTTACTCAGGAGAGGTTCCTTTAGAAACTGTACTGCCAATGATCCTACTCTCATTCCCTTCTCTTGTTGTTGCCTCCATGCACCACAGTCCCATGTCTGAGTGTGCTACAGTGACCATCTCTGCCTTGCAGGTACCCTCTCTTCAACTCCCTCAGCAGCCCGCTCTTGTATCCCCCGTCCTTCCACGCTCTGCTGGCACAACTCTCCGCCCAACACAAGGCAGAGGCTGCCCAGGACGCCACTCCCGAGCCCAGCCACCCCACGCCACTTCACGGGGCTCCTGAAGTGCCGCCTGATGCAAGTCCTCGTGGCGCCGGCTCAGATGGCAGCCTTTACAAGATCTTGAAGACTGAACACGAGGAGGAGGCGGATGAGAGAGAGAAGGAAAAGGAGGAGAAGGAGAGTGAGCCACGGGGCGTGCCACAGTACAAGAGTAGCGGCATCAAGGGACTAGACCCCCGCGCCTCAGAGCTGCCGCGGCCCATGGACGTGAAGGGCCTGGCGGCGCTGCGGGCCCTGGAGCAGTACCGCACCCTGGACCTCAACGCCTTGGAGGAGTACCGTAGGGCCCTGGAGGCACGCTCTCTGGAGGCCCGCGCCGCGCAGCTCACCCATGCCCGGGCCCAGGTTGAGGAGCAACTCACCCACCCCTCCACGCCCTCTCCGGACTCCGCCCCGCCCCCACACCCCCTCCCGGAGTCCCCTACTCAGGAGGAGGAGTCACTGCCGGTGAAGCGCCCCGAGTACCACATTGATGCCCTGCTGAAGAAGGAAGTGTGAGCGTCTACTCTCCTTCTTCCCCGTCCCTCCACTCCTCCCTCCCTTCCACTATCCCCATCTGAATACTACCTCCTTCCCACCCACACGCCCGTGACAACCTTCCTCTCGTTTGAATGAAGATGAACTGTTACTACACCGTCAGACAGTATTGAACTGAAGTCTGTATCACGTAGTACGCTATAAGTCGTCTACTGCTACTACTACTACTACTACTACTACTACTACTACTACTACTACTACTACTACTACTACTACTACCACTACTCGATAACAAGCAGTATTAACAGTAGTCTCCATGAATGCAAGTCAGGAATAGCAGTTAGCAACACCAACCTTTTTCTAGTTCGTAATTCAAACTACTTTGTTATGTTTCCCTCCTCGCTACACCACCCCTCGCCTCCCCCCCCCCACCGTCCTGGGATAGGGGAGGTGTAGGGGGGTAGGGGAGAGTTAGCTAGCCACCAAATGTTACTTTTATAAGGTACAACGGTCGTGACTGTCTGTGTACCGTTAGGCACTCATCTACCTATAATGTACCGTTCTGTACCATTATGTACCGTTACGTGGCATATCGATACCTACCGTCCATTTTGCCTCACCTACCCTACAAATTCACCACTCCGTCCTGTACCGTTTGTGTAGTTACGTACGTACCATCTATAGCTTTACCGTACCTTCATTACACCGTCCTTCACCCTCACGTGTGTATAGTGGCGTATCATTAGTAACTTTACGTACCACACACACACTCACCATGTACGAGTACGTGTATTAACTTGAGAGTTTCCTCTTGTACCGTGTGATTTTATATACTTACCGTCATTGTACCGTGTTATCATTTGTTTAGGGTCCACTGGCGAACACTTGGTGGGTGTAAGAGGTGAGAATGTTTTTTTTTATCTTTTGGCTCTCTTGTGCGTTTATTGTTAGAGTGACGAGGGTTCGAAAACAGTGACTCAAAATTCTCTGGTGTGCCCAAATGTACGGTGGTTTTGCGATGTGTGTGTGTGTGTGTGTGTGTGTGTGTGTGTGTGTGTGTGTGTGTGTGTGTGTGTGTGTGTACAGCGTTACGTACTAGTGTTTACGTTTCATACCTTGTCTTTTACGTACAGAACTTTACCTTACGTTAGTTTTGCATGCCTGGCACATCTCTCTCTCTCTCTCTCTCTCTCTCTCTCTCTCTCTCTCTCTCTCTCTCTCTCTCTCTCAGTTTATAGGAAACCCAAAGATTACTTTCTTAGTAGTTAATGAAAGCACGAGTTACATATATAGGGAAAACTTCTTACACGTTAAGAAAAAAACGTTATTATTAAGTTGATTTTATGTAGTATGTTGTATGATTAGTTTTCCTGAAGTGTTAATTTATTATGGAAGTACGAGTACCTTATGAAATATTTTTATGTTGTGGAGTAACTTGTGTATTCTGGTTGTGGGGAATTTGTGAAGAGTGAGAAAGAGAGAGAAGGAGCTATCTAGGCATCAAGGAAGAGGAAGGATGAATGGATAGGAAAGGAAAGGTTTAGTATATCAGGAATAAAACGGTGTTAGTTATATTTTGAGAGGCTGAGAATATTATAAGTGTGGCTGAGATTATAGATTTGAAAGAAATGTAGAATACGGAAAGGAAAAATAGAAGGAAGAATAGATTATCCACATTGGACAAAAGAAAATGAAGTAAGGAGTGATTTGTTTTCTGAAGCATCATTTAGATGGGTGAGGACAATAAGAATATGAGACAGTAAGAAAGGTGTTTTTTATGAGCCAAGGAAGTTTTTCTGAGGTTCAGAATTGTCCATGGATCAGTAGTGTTAGTTGCAGCGAAGGAGAGACAAAGACTTCAGTTTGTAGATAAATAATTTTGTAGTGGAGAAATTTACATTTATAATTTTGTTGGGAAATGATATGTGATTGGCAGTGTTTAGTGGAATTCTACTTATTTATTTATTTAGTTAATTCATAATAATAATAATAATAATAATAATAATAATAATAATAATAATAATAATAATAATAATAATAATGATAATAATAATAATAATGGTAATAATAATAATGATAATGATAATGATAATAATAGTAATAATAAAAATAATTGCAATATAACTGCAACTGTTACTACTACTATTACTAACACCACCACCATTATTATTATTATTATTATTATTATTATTATTATTATTATTATTATTATTATTACTATTGTTATTGTTGTTTATTTATTTATAGTTTTATAAAAGAGGATATAATTACAATAAAGGAATTGATAAATGGGTAAGTGGATTGATAGAACAATGTCAATGAACAGGCTATGATGGAGCATACGTAGATTTGTTTTTTTAAACATGGAAAAGAAGAAAAAAAAGGTACCTTGATTGTAAGAGATGGCTATATTCATAAACGCATTGCTCTCTCACCACGACTATTGCCGAAGTCCGCAGAAATTATCAGCCGGGTTCTCAAGAGTATTTGTCACGTTAGTAATGTAGAAATCTTGTCAGTCTACCACTAGAAACATAATAACACCATTCGAAGTCCGTGTCATTTCAACTAGAACCTTTTGAGAGTAATAGACTAGAGAGGCGGTGCAGGAATGTTTGAGAATACCGTTATGTGAAAATTAGGTCATCGTTCTGTCAGAGGCTGTACACAAACAGACTGATGTGGATTTGAGGAGTGGATGTTTGTAGTACCTTTATGCACTGTATGATTCAATAAAGCCACCACTGATCCCTGTCATTCCCTCACCACCTCACTTCACGATGCCAACACCGCCGCCACCACCACCACCGCTGCCTGACGCGAGGATTCATATTACCACCACCTTCACAGTCAGGTCAGCGGGGTGGAGGAGGAGGAGGAGGAGGAGCAGCACTCCGGAGCACCTGTAGCAGCATCACGTCCACGGGTGAGCAGGCCAGGCCACCGCTGTCAGGCTGGTGGGCGGATGGTGACTGTGGGGGCCTCAGGGCCACTGTCGCTGACGCCGGGCAGGACAGGAGATAATGTAGTGCAGCAGCAGCAGCAGCAGGAGTGGTGGGCGAACATCATGCCCCCATCAGTGGCCACACTCCTGCTGCTGCTGCTGCTGTTACTGCTCGTGGAAGCTGTCGTACAGCTTCGTGGTGCGGTAAGACTCTCTCTCTCTCTCTCTCTCTCTGAACAATGCAAAAACCAAGTTGTTTTTTGTCATCAATGATGAGGCAGGTGACAAAGAGCCGCCTGAGTTTAATTAATAATTAACGTGGATGGAATGATAGTGGAGCTCCACTGTGTTAGTTATCTGTTATTATGTAGGTAGGTACTTGGGTTCGCCTTTCACATGAGATGGTTCTGTCTGTGTCCTCTGATGCCAAACTACTGTGCTAGAAACAAATTATGCCTGCCATATTTTAAAGTTTATATCATTTTTAAAGAAAAATAATGATATCCTATTCATAATTATTAAGCGACGGGTAGCTACTCTCCTCGTCCCTAGTGCAGGTAGGTATGGTTGCGAGTCCTGCTGGGTGGGTGCAGACATAAAACCAGTAGTTAAACTGTGGTATAAGTAAGTATAACTGGTCACTGAAGCAGCTTGTAGGAGTGAGAAAAACGACTCCCTACTCGGTGTGCTGTGTGGAGTCTGGCTACCCGTCGCTTCTGGACCTGGTGAAGTACAGACAACATAATTTTTTTATGAAATTATTCCCTCAAAAACTGGGGGTCATCTTGTATACCGGATCACCTTATACGTAGTCTGGCATATAGAGCAGCAATTATTAAGAGAGAGAGAGAGAGAGAGAGAGAGAGAGAGAGAGAGAGAGAGAGAGAGAGAGAGAGAGAGAGAGAGAGAGAGAGAGAGAGAGAGAGAGAGAGAGAGAGAGAGAGATTGTTGTCATGTTTTCCTGGTGTTATTTTTTTCCCTTGTTTCCTTCGTTTGATTAATGTTTTTCTCTACATTTCTTGGTCGTTTTTGGTGTTTTGCGAGTGTTTGATAGTTTTTTTTTTATTAGTTTACCTTCTTATCCTTATTGTATCACACTATTTTCGCTACATTCCTTGATTTTCTGGGCGTTTTACCAGTGTTTGGCCTTGTTTCATTCGCTAATTTAGGGAGTATCTCCGTTAATTTTATTTTCATTGATGTTCCATTGTTTATCTGTATTTTTTGTATCGCCTACTTGATTTGTTGACGCACATATATAGTGTGTGACTAAGAAATTAGCAAGATATACATATATATATATATATATATATATATATATATATATATATATATATATATATATATATATATATATATATATATATATATATATAAAACCATCTATTTATCTATCTACCTATTTATTTATTTTTGAGTGAATTTAAATTATAACAACTCTATAATAGGGTGAAATTGTGCACTTGATTAGCAAGCTTACTCTTTTTGTTTTGTTTTCGTATTAGCTCCTAATCTCGTCTTTCTCTTTTTATCTTTTCTTTAGGTTTGTGGGTTGGAGGAAGGGTGAGGGTGATGGGGGGAGCGGGAGGATTAAGCGCCTTATATATATATATATATATATATATATATATATATATATATATATATATATATATATATATATCAAAAGTGAACATACCCAGTGATAGAGGTACTACATACAGTAACTACTGTACAACACGTAACAGAGCAAGGGAAAGATGAGGAAATAAAGGAGAACGCAATGCAAGTCGTCGGAATGTAAGCGATCCACAACAACAGTAAACAAACATGGCAGACTTGCTGGTGAAGAAACTGACAGCTAAGGATTACGACGCCAAGAAGTGTGAGTACAGCAGCTCAGTGGTGGTGTGGGTGTGGATGCAGCAGACCTGTGGGTGGCGGGGAGATCGTGGGCGTGTGGGTTGGAGAATAGTGAGTGTGTGGGTGGGTGGGGCTAAGGATGAGGCGGTGGTGAGGTGAGGGTTCCGCCCACTTGACAGGGCTATGAGTGAAGTGCTGACCTATTCACTCACTCACTCACTCACTGCTTGGCTGCTGCTGCATGGAATGGGAGACACAGCTTCCCACCACTCCTCATGTGTCTTGCAGCATGATGGGTGACCTTGAGAAATGGTAAATTTTTACTTCCTTATTAGTAGAAACCTCATTATTTTAAAGTATATATATATATATATATATATATATCTGAATGAATGGATAATTATTCATGTTTATCCTTCTTATCATGCTCCTCCCCTCCTCTCCCTTCATAAATAAGCTGTGTGGCCTATGTAAGATTGGAGTTTTGAGCGAAGGACAAGAAATTAACAAAATATATATGTTGGAAAGTCTACAGAAATTTAATTCCATATTACTTTCTTTTACCAAGCCTATCTTAGACCCTGATCCCCCACCCATGCTGGACATTAACCCAACCAAACAGAAATGTAACTTACCGTAATAACACACCTAAACACTTATACCATTATGCCTTAGCGATGGATTGGAGAGAAGAGATTAGTGACTGATGCATTAGGGAGTATATACAAGTGAAAGTGTGGCTGCCTCCACAGATGTGCTGCACTTCAGTCAAAACCATGTGGGGGCCCATGAGTTGCAGGACCAGCGGCAGAAGATCCAGCAGCTGTCCGAGGAAACCAATACACAGCTCAAGAAGAATGTCTACATGAACTATATGCAATTCATCGACACTGCCAAGGAAATATCATGTATGTCCTATCTGTCCATCTGTTTGTTAGTTGTAGGTGGTTTTTTCCTTTCTTTCTTTTCATGTTCATAAGTGTGGCTCTCATTAATGGTAAAAGCCAGGGCCCATATTAACTTAGATTCTTAAGTACAGTCATGCCTCTACTTACGAGTTTAATTTGTTCCACAACTGAGCTCGTATCCTGAAATTGTTCGTATGGTGGAACAAGATTTCCTATTCAAATCCACGTAAAACTGAATAATGCGTTCCAACATGAGAAAAACATGCAAATTAAAGTTTAGTAATACCGATATAGTACACTGGAAGAAAGTTAACATTAATAAGGAAAACAGTGATAAATGGTATTTGTTATTAAAATACACGTTGTAAATACAGATAATGTAAATAAATAAACAAATAATGTAAATATCAAGTGATAAAGGAATATTAGTAGGTTAATGCGCACTTTACCTCTGCTGAGGACAGTTGACAGCGGAGGCGTAAGATCATTGCGTAAGATGGTGGCTGAGGACAGAAGTGAAATCAGGTGGCAAGAATTACACTTACATCATAAACATAATGAAATTAATAGAGACTAAGAAATAACTTAACACTTTTTTTATCTTTTTTATTTATTTTATTTTTTTATTTTTATTTATTTATTTATATTTCCAGCTTTTTTCATTCACTGCTTTCGTTTTTCTTCACTTCCACCCTCACTGTCACCGGATAGAAGTCTTTTCTTGAAAAATCTATCCAAGACAACTGCTTCTCTCTACTGTTTAAAATGTTTCTAAGATGTGTAAGGCAAATGTCATTAAACTGAGCAGTAATACAACCCGTGTGAACTTTTTTAGGGTGTTTCTTTTCAATGAAATCAGTTATTTTCTCATAATATCCCAAGAATTTGTTGATTTCAGCCGAAGTTATAACCTAACGCCGCTGCTGCGAACTGGTGGTGGCTTGGCGCAATTAAATGCTCGCTGCTCGTGTGATGAATATTTACTCGTATCCAGGGCAACAATTAGGCTCGTCTCCCAGCTCGTATCTTGAAATATTCGTATCCTGAAACACTGGCATGTAGAGGTATGACTGTATGTCCCTTCTCCTCAGACGAATTTCTTGTCTTAAAATCCATCTTAACTTCACAAAATTGGTGTGCCATAACCTCATCACCAGCTTCTAATTTACTGCGGATGAGATAATAGGTAATGTGCAACACCAATTTAGGAAGGTTAACATGAATTGTATAGGTAAAGAATAAATAGATGAAAAACACAGTATACTTACTTCACCACCAGACCTGGAGAGTGAGATGTACCAGCTGTCTCATCTCATCACAGAGCAGAAGTCACTCCTCACCTCTCTCCTGGAACTCTCCATCACCGGTAAGTGTCCTGTGCCACTCACTCCCGCTGAGCCAGAACACACATTGTTTGCAGGCACATACATAATCAAGTGTTTATGTTTGTTTGGTGGTAGTTATGATATGCTGTGTATGTTGGATGTCCAGATTAGTTTATTCCATTGGTTTTAATGTGATCTTCTGCTAACGCTTATTCAAGGTGAGGTTGTGTGATATTGTCAAGTTTTATGGATGCTGTTGTAAGATCTATGAGCTTTGGGCTGTGTCTAGTAGAATTTAAGTCTAAAAGTATCTGATCTTGTACAGTTGTCTTTTGAATTAGTCTGATTTAGTATGCTCTGAGAAGCCACCAAGATTTGAAAGATTGACATTGCATAGTCAGTTGTAAGAATTGATTCTTACCAGCAATTATGATGACATGTATATTATCACGATTTACATCATTCACTTGCACTCTTTCCCGGAGATAGCCCTGCAGGAGACTTAATGTTGCATTTGTTTAGCTATCCACCTATAAACAGGTCAAAAATTCTTCACAAAGTGTATGGGTTGAAAATGTCAAGGCCATCCCCTTCATAGGATTTTGTGGACATAGGTGTGTTGAGAGGTATAGATAGATGATTACTGTTTGTCCCTGCAGGGGAGCGAGGACCTGGCAGTGCAGCACAGGAGATGATTGAAGTCAGTCCACAGGAGCTGAAACGGATGCAGAATAGTGAAAACAGGAAAAAATTGACTGGATTGCTGGAGAAAATTGAAGGTTGTTCAGTAAGTAACCATCCATCCTTCATGAGGGAGTTGTCACTGTCCTGCAATGTAAATGTTTAGGGTTTAGGTTCATATTTTTATTTAGATAGAATATTGGTATTATCACAGCAGTTTTATGAACATTTAAGACTTGAAACCCACAATTTTTTATGCATGTAATCATGTTGTGATGATGAAAGCAGGGGGTTGCAATCAAATAGGAACTCTTCATGAACATCAAACACAGCAAAGATTTATAGGAAGGTTTGGAACTAACCACCAAGTTTTTGTCCATGTGAAGATGTGTGAACCTAAGACTATCATGAAATACAGATATATGTACTTAGTTTGATGTGCATGGCATTTGTTTGGTTGTGAGTTTCCATGATATTTTGTGTTGTTGGCATCTACAGTGGTGTTTGTTGTGTGAGGTGTGGTGGTGGTGAAATGGTGACTTGGAGATAAAAAGAATGATTGATGGAGGTTTTGCAAATTAAGTTTATGATTTTTCTTTTTTATTTTGTGCTCTTTCGTGCAAAAAAAGGCAAAGGTATTTCCTTTAATGAAATTATGTTGTGCTTTTGTTTATATGTATGCTAGTGTGTTTTAATTAATGATGCAATCAGTGTAGAGCTTTGATGAGAATCATTGGTAGCTGTTAATGCTGCATCATGAATACAACTGCTTGTGTCATAAGAGAATCAGTAACATGCAAGTTTATCATCTCATTTTAAAGCATTTCACTCAGTTCCATTAAGTTTTAATTGATTCATCTATGTTTTATGGGTTGATTTTATTTACGATTCGTCTTCATGCAGTAGTCTTGTTCTCTAACTGAATATGCTAGTTTGCTTTGTCTACAAATTGTTTCAGACACATAAGATAGGTATTGTTCATCTAAGTTTATGAATTTTGCATGTCTGAATATGTCATCAATGTTTTTTCAAGACTGATGTCATTTTCAAGTTCCAACATGTTTATGCAAATTAATTATAACTGCAGATTTCATCTCTTTGTGTTGGTATTTTTCAAAGATGATGTTGACATTGGAGTCGTGTCCTTATTACAAGATGTCATTCTATTTTAACTTAATTGTTATACTTCATGTTGATGTAGCCGGTATTATCTGCATTGGTGTGGGAAGGTAGCTGTAGTTGTCCATTTTACTTTAACATTGGTATTCAGGTGACTAGAATGAATTATTGACTTATTTTAAGGGGTAAAGGAGACCACCTAATGGAGACCTCCTATCTGAAAACCCACCCATTTGGGAACCATTTACCCCAAGTGGAAGTCCATTTTTCCCTTGGACTGTGGCCAGGATTTGAACCTGTGTACTTTAGGACCCCTCAGCCCCCAGAGGGCACATGGTTCCATTGTATCACTAGTTAGTGGTCACAGTAATTGTGGTTTTAAGTTTTTTTTATAATTTTCCCAGTGTTCTTGATTAGGAGAAGAGAAAAAGACAATCACCATCCATTTCCCTCTGCTCACCTAAGCCACTGTTGATCCTCTTCACCTCACCCAAGCCATCTTCCATCTTTCTGTCCTCTCTCAAGCTACCTTCCCACAGCAATTCAGAAAGCTTACACACAAAACAGGTGTTACAATGAATGAGGCTTGAAGTTTTTACATTTGACATTGTTTTTTTGTATGAGGAGAGAGAAAATGCCTTCCACTTCCCTCTCCTCATCTGATCCACCTTCCTGCAGCACGTGATGGAGGTGGAGGACCGCTGTTTGGTGTTTGATGGTGACCTGGTGGAGCTGAACCAGGACGACTACACAGCCATGCAACGAATCCACGCTTACCTCCTCAATGACTCCCTCATGATTGCCTCCTGGCTTAGTGACAGGTACTACTACAGCAGTATGTGTGTTCGTGTGTGTGTGTGTGTGTGTGTGTGTGTTTGTGTGTATGTGTTTACCCAGGTGTGTCATGGGAAAAGATGTATGCTTTTTCATTTTTTAGCTTTGCCTAGAATTCATGCACGCTTTCTGCATTTACTATCTCTTCTTCTAGATTTCCCTTCATCAATATTTCTTTATGGTGATAATATTTTTCGAGGTCTCTTCTACAAACACTCTTCCTCACTTTCTTTCCATATTCTCTAGTATCTTGTGTATCCCAAACACTACATCATTTTTTCACCATCTTCATCCATCCATTCTCTTTCATTATACGTACTGTACAGTTGGCTCCCCACTTGTTGGAGTTCTTCATAGCTATATTTGTGATGAAAGTGACACATGTCATTCTTTTTCACGGCAACTGTCATTGGCTGGAGCTGCTTTTGATATGTGTCATAGGCCTGCCTCCTTCCATTCCTCCCTCCCTAACTATCTTGACAACCCGGCTAGTTGTCTCTGTGATCTTGGGAAACTGTCGTGGTGTGAGAGAGTAAGTTGATCATGAGTACGAGCCTAAAACACACTGAATGTACACAAACCAACAATTCAAATGCTCATTTTCAGGCGAGGGCCGGTGCGTTACAAGTTTGAAGTGCTGTACCCGCTTGACCAGGTGCTGCCCGTCAACATCAAAGACCGCGGCAACACCAAGAATGCCTTCAAGGTGCTCATCTTCCCCGACACTCGCGTCTTCATGGCCCCCACCGCCAAGTCAAAGGTGATTACTGGGAGCTTGTGTTGTGTTGTCTCTTTTGGCTTACATAAGCAAGTTTGTGTTATTCTTTGAGTCTCATCCAGAGTTTTGTGCAAGACATTCCCCTCCTTCAACCAAACCCTGATTTCTTGTTATTATTATTATTCTTTATTTATTTCTCAATCTCAGTCTCAATTCTCAATCACCTGGATAAGAAATAGACATATATACTGTGTTGTTAATTCAAGGCTAGTTCAAGGTAATGGTTGTATATTATGTTATGTCATCACTAGTGTCTTGAGGAATCAGTATTTAACATTGCTTCCAGTTTAAGGCAGTTAAACCTACCTTGAATCCTCAATCCTTATAATGAACCACAATATTTAAGCTTAACTAATTATTTAGAGCTTTGAACTCTCGTTATTACAACCACTATGCTACAACCACAACTGGCTGCCTCAAAGAATATATTTCCCTGATGTGTGCTTGTGTGGTGTGCAGCAAGACTGGCTGGACGAGATAGAGCGCACTAAGGCCAACAAGGTGACGCTGGACAAGCAGAATGTGGAGCGAGCACAGCAGCAGCACCAGAGAGAACGACAAATCTCCCTCAGCAAGGAGGACTCACTGGAGAGCACCAACCGTATGTGTCCTGCTGTTCCACCTTCATTAGCTGTGTGGCAGAGCTGGGGTGGTGCATTGTGGTGTGGTGGGAATGTGGTTCAGTGTGGACTAGTATGTTGCTGTCCTGTAGTTGTCTATTGTGATGCTTCTTATCTGAAAGTTTTTTGAGGATAGTTCAACTTACAATCGCTCTGAACTTGATTTTCTTTGAGGGTAAAGTTATCCTTTGTCACTTAGTAATAAATCAATAAATTACAGAATTTTGCCTAATGTGTTTTCCAATTTCTATAGCTTTTGTTCTTCCAGCATCATCAAATTTCAGCATATCTCACAGTCTCTTTTTCATCTTTGAGTCTCTTTAAGTGTTACTGGCGATGTAAGCAAAATTCTCATGATAAGTATTGAGATGTAACAAAAAATAATGGGTTCAAACTTGAAGAGTTAGATTTGAAGAAGAGATAGGAAAAACACTTCTCAATAGAGTGGTAGATGAATGTAACAGACTCAGCAGTAAGGTTTTTAGTACTAAGTCATTACAGAGCTTTAAAAGATGTAACAAATATATAAGTGGAGATGGTGGTGGAAATAAGTAGGTATGTTTAATTTAGTGATGTTTTTATGTTCTTATCTCCATGTCATTGAATCTGTAGACATAGCAGGTCAACTTTCCAGCATTTGGTGAGGATGATGACAGCCTGAACCCATTCATGGAGGCCCAGCCACCCTCCCTGGGTCCCCCCGAGTGGGTGCTGGAGCTGCCGGAGGACCTGGACGAGGCCATTGCACAGCGTGACTTTGAGAAGGCCGTCAAGTTGGTGGAGAGTGGGAGGGAGTACTTTGACTCCTCTCCCAAGATCCCTGCCTACAGTGAGATGAGGTGAGGCAGGAGTACAGTGATCTAAAATGTTTTAATGTGTGGTACAGAGACAACCTCACCCATTAGCAAGAACACTGCTGTTGTATTCCTTCGTTAACATAATGAGATGATTAAAAAGTGAAACTGTGCATCAACTTCCACTATCATAAATCTGCTTACTTGATCCATGACTTTTCCAATCACAGTCCCTCAAATTTTTAGATTTGGTTTGAAGTGATATTGCAAATCTGTTGATGCAAATATATTTTGCAGTCTTCCACCACAAAATTTAACTTTGCAGACAAACTACAGATAGAAATTCTAATATCAGGAATTCTTGAATAACTTTTTACTCTATTTGTGATGTAGTGTTTTATCTTAGCATTCAAACCTACTCTTTCCCAACTTGTATTTGTTGTATCAAAGGTTTGCTGTAAATGTGGATAATTTATATTTAAAAACTACTCTACCATTATACCTGCAGCAGTAATCAACTTGCATGTGTGTTGTGGCCACCACCAGGCGTGCCTTAGAGAGTCGAGTCAAGGGTCTGGTGGAGGTGCTTCAGACTGAACTGAGAGTCAGCCCAGACAGGAGCCTTCAGGGGGGCCCCAGAGCAGCCCGGCGAGCCACCACTCTCTTGGTCAAACTCAACAAGTCCAGTCAGGTGAGGTGATCTGCCCATAAGGAAGGCAAGACAAGAGGGAACTTTCAAGACACTTATGTTTCTGTTGTGGATGATCTGTTTGACATCTTTTTTGGGACCGGCACTTCAGTGGGCCTCATCTATTTTTCTGGCTAGGACAGCCCTTCTTCAATAGAAAAAAACTTGAAGATACATGGAGAAAAATAGAAACCACAGGAGGATAATTTGGAAATCAAAGCTTCATGCCAGGCTCTATCAGAATCTTTAATATGTCTAAGACAACAGAAGAATTTTCACAAAAATCTGTAAAAAAGGAGACTCGGTAAGAAAAGTCACACCACAAGTAGAGTGGCCTTTTATCAAAGCAATACTGGTGATCAAATACAAAGTTGTGAAGTGACAGGTGTTTCAGAATCTTTATATTGAGCATAGATTAAAAAAACTTAGAAATGTAGGAAATTGCAATGCAAAAGTTTAAGCAAAGAGTTTAAGTTTAGAAATCAATGAGATGGCATTGGTCATGTGGGTTCTGTACACTGTATGACTACTTATCTGACTTTGAGGATTGGTACACTGCCAGGTATGCCTTTTTGTAGTTGTTTTGAGTCCTTTGCATCTTATGTGAAACCAATCCTTTGCAATTCTACTTTAATTCCATTCCTTTACTTCATTATGCTCTGTCTCCCCCTCAATCTTCCTCCCTCAACTATCATTCTGCAGACTCCTGGTGTGCCTTTCTTATTATTGGAATACTTGACAGATTGTGTACATTCCATTCTGGCTTGTATGGCTGTTGACACGAGACTCCTTGGCAGGCTTGCGAGTTGTTCTTGGGCCAACGGGGAGCCATCCTGAAGGCGGGGCTGAAGCGACTTAGACTGGAAGGCAAGACTGTGCTTTATGTGCGACAGTTGTGCTCAATTTTCTTCCACAACCTCCTGGAGACTGCCAGAGAGTTCACCAAGGCCTTCTATTCTAACCCAAGCTCCACCTCAGGTAATGCACACACTGGCCCTCCCCAGCTCCACTTATTATATGACTTAGGTACAGACTTAACTAGGTTGCAAAACAAATTTTTTTTCTATGCCAGTATTTTTTGTGTATCATTATTTTTAAGCAATGGACCACCCTTCCCCCTTTTAATCTGTTAAATTTGGGTTTGAGTGCACATTTCCAAACAATTAATACCAAAGATGTTGAGGGTTATGATGGTGGTAATCCCAGAGACTCTTTTCCGTGGGCAGCCTTTGTGGTGTGGGCACACGGGGAAGTCAACAACTTTGCCTCCATGTTTTCCCGTCACGTGTTCACCACTCAATCCGCTCTCACCACTGTGGCAGAGTGCATCCGTTGTGCTGATAGTCACTGTCGGCAGGTAAGTCGCCAAGTCATTCTGTGGAAGTACTGAAATGAATGAACTCTGTCAACTTTTGCATGCATGCACACACCAACACACTCACAGATGCCTCAAGCCAGGTGCAGTGATGCAGGCAGAACATAACATAGCTGTGTTGTATATTGATATGTATGAAAATGTAGAGTGCTGTAGAGTGGTGGGGCTCTCTGAGACTAGGAGGCCTGGAATTGGTGAGACCAGTAGTAAGGGTTTTACTTGCTACTGGTCTGGCAGGAGCAATGGTCACCATGTCAAGGGGGTAGCCATAGGCGTCTCCAGCAGACTGCAGCTGTCCATTGTAGAGGTTACTCTGGTTGATGAGCATATAATGCACATGATTAAGGCTGAAGCACAGTTTAGGCTTCATGTCTGTTGTTGCAGTGTATGTTCCTACCGAGGTGTGTGAAACTGAAGAGATGTTCTACGCCAAACTCGACTCTGTACTGGACCAGTGTCCCCGTCGTGATGCACTCATTGTCCTGGGCAACTTTAATGCTGTCACTGGCACTGAAAGGGCTGGCTATGAAATATGTGTTGGTTCCCGTGGTTCTGGTACCAGAAATGACAACAGCTCTTTCCTTCTGAATTTTGCAAGATCCAGAAGGCTGAGAATTGCGGGTTTCTGGTATCAGAGACCAACGCTGCACCGCTGGACTTGGTATAGCAATGCCAATCCATCACACATCACCACACACTCTTTCTAACACTACAATACTATTGCAGTTGGCTGACATAGGGCTGGACCTCACCTTTGCCCTCCACATACTGCTGCTGAGGGATGTGGAGAAGTGGATCTGTGATGGCAGGGACAAGCTGGTGGAGGCGGTCAAGCTGAGAGGACAGGAAGACACTTGGAAAACACTGAAATATGAGAACAAGGAGCAACTCAACAAGTTTATTGAGGATATGAATGATATTGGAATAGCCAGCATTGAGAAATATGTCATGGGTAAGTGTTTAGTTTGTTGTTTAATAATTAGAGTTTGCCAAGTTGAAGGTTTTGTGATTTCATGTCTATTTTTCATCTTACTAACTGTTTGGGTGTTCATTTTAAGTACAAGTATAAAGAGTGACTAGAAGAAGAAATGTACATATTTAATGCCAAAACATATTCAGTGCTATCAAAGACACTCTAAACTGGCTGGTTTGAGGTGCCTGATTTTTCACAGCTAGTCTTTCACCACTGTCTCCACAACTCTCTCTCTCTCTCTCTCTCTCTCAGCCAAAGGGTTTATAGCAAGACTCAGCAGAGTCAGCAGTGATGGTGAGGGAAGTAATGTGTAAGTAGTGGCAAGGGACATTTTTGGGCTCATCTGCCACATTTAGGATGGAGAAACCTTTAAACAAGGACTGCCCCTCAAGTTTTACCTCAACGGTGATGTGGAACAAAGTTAGAATGATTTCAGAAATGCACCAATTTACAAAGAAACAAAGGGACGGAAAAAAGATGGAAACAGTGTAAGGAGGGTGTGTGGTGTTGGAGAAAGAGGGAGAGCCTTCAATCTATTGAGAGGTGGTAATGGTGGGGGAATCCCTGCCAAGCCCAAGGTCACACAAAACCAGCCAGTTTAGAGTAACATGACTTTAACAAATATTCTCCCTCCTCCTCCTCCTCCTCCTCCTCTTCTTCTTCTTCTTCTTCTTCATTATCAACTGAACACGAGTCACAAAAAGTAGCCACTATCAGTATTCCTGCTTTCCTTATCATTAACAAAACATCACAAAACAAAATACATTGGAATGTTCTGCCACAGATGATCTGTGTGTGGGACTGACGGACAACACAGTGCAGTTCAGCCGAGCATTCTTGTCTTACCTGGAAGACATGCTGAGACTCTTTTGGCCGGAGACTGAGCAGCTCATCAATCATTCTCTCACTGCTATCTTTTCTGCTCAGCTGAGGCACTGCCAGGTGTCCCTCGCTGAGCCCCTGTTCAAGAATGAAGTAAGTTAATATCTTTTTTAGGTAAATCTATACACACAAGATGCAATAACTAACTATACACACAAGTTTCTGTATAGATAACACTGTCGTTCCAGCCGTAGGACAAAGGGGCAGAGGTAGCTGTGGCTTGGTAGGCTAGACCACACCCAGCTACACACTCTATCATGTCACTGTCATTCAATGAGCCCTCAAATTTGTGGGTATAGTTTTTTATTGCATCTCACGTGTATAGATTTTTTTGTGGGCACTGTACACTGTTGAACTGCCTTCTGGCTTCTGTATTTCCACCTTAACATGATCTGAACTTATTTAAGAGGGAGGTTTCAAGATAATAATCCATTTCTTTTGGCCAACCAACTCTTGACTCTGTTGGGGGACTTGTACTACACAAGAGTGGTCTTTAGAGGGTAGGCTGTGACTGCCCCTTAGTGTTGTTATACACAAAAAAATATTCAGTGAGTCCACAGTTGGATTAATGATGAGTTCATAGCACTCCCTGATCAGCACCAGTGCTTCAGACACCACTGGGATAATTATCGTTTTAGCACTAAGATGTATTTTGATCAGTAAAGAAAACTAAGATGTCTTTGGTGTCCCTGTCAGGTTCCTGCCATCCGGCGTAACAGTGCCTTCCTACTTGATGTGGTCTTGACCCTTGGGGAGCATCGCTATGCTGAGGAAGTCGGCCACACTCACCCCAGCCTTCCTTCCCTGCATGCCCAGCGGCTCTCCCTCGCAGGAGAAGCCACCGCAGCCTCTACCATCAGTAAATACGAATCTAACTTCATATGATAGGAACCTGATACATTCCACTTCCACTGGGGAGCCTATGTGCTTTAAGGGTAGTCATGCAGGTTTGTTAACTATGTGTGTAGTCAGAAATTATTATTTTTTACCCCCATACGCCAGTTAGTGCTGACATGTGTGGTTCACCTCATGTATTAGTAAGCTGTTTGTGTATAAAGAATGCAAATATTTTTATCTTATGTCACTGCATCCTCCTTCCTCTTTCCCTTGGATACAGATACACCATTGTTGTAAATACATTTTCTATTCTCAGCTGTGAAGTGCATAAATCATCACCATTATTTGTTATATTAAATTATATTGTTTAAGGAAATACAAAGTGAAGCAAGTGCAGTGCTGTTCATTATCCTGAGGGAGGGAGGTGTTGGGAAGCCACCAGGATGGTCAAATAAATTGGATAACCATAACTGAACTGTCATAAATTTAAAGTGATTTGCAATTAATCCAGGTTGTTGTTGTCTTTGCTCTTTTTTTGCAACAGCAGCTTCTTAATAAATTTTTCTATATTTTCTTAAATGTTTTTTAGTTTTATTCTATTCTATTCACACTTGTATTTTCTCTATAATATAATGCATAAAATGTGATCGATTATTGAATTATATATACTAAAAGTTAAACTTTGCAAGTATAAAGTAGGTATAATACACGTTTAGTTTAATTTTTCCGTAAACATTTCATATCAGTTAAGTGACGCACTGAACCAGTTTAGAGGCAGTCCTCATGAGAGCAAGTTGCTGTAATCAGCAACTTGCTCTCATGAGGACTGCCTCTTCTTTTAGAGGAAATTTATTATTTTTTTTATCTTCTTTATAAATTGAAAATTGCTTCAAAAACATTGAATTGCTTTTTGAAATATTGAATGACTTTTTGAAAATTTTATTGAATTGGATAATTGGTAATCACTTAGATTTTTGGCACCCGAATTGAATAATTGGACTTGAGGAGCTGGCAAATTAGTAATCACTAATAGGACTTCAATTTTTTTTAATTGCTCCCATCTCAGTTAATAACTAAAAGAATGGTGCCTATGGGAACTTAGGAGAGAATCGATGGGAGGCACCACATTAACACAATAAATATATATACAAAATGAAAGGACTCCCATTAAGATCATAAACTTTTTGAGTAATATCTACTTACCTGTTGTTGTTAGTTTGTGGTCATGGCTGAGGGTGTAGGTTCAACAGCTGCTTCTTAACGTGGGTAGCCACTGACTCCTAGAAGATGGCATCCAGCAGGAACATCACCAGCCTCCAAGACTGCATATAGCCCACTCAGTCACAAGATCACTAAGAAAGTACAAAACAAAGATGTAATGACTGGAAAGTGCATCATAGCAGCTTAGATAGATTTACAAGAATGCCTAATAAGACATGGTGAGGGGTTCAGGACTGTTGTGGATACAAGTTCCTGGTACTTGTCTTAGTATGTGCATGTATGAATTATGTTCTCGGTTTAGAAAGTGATATGTGACTGAGATGGATGGGAAATTATTGTTACATAATAAAAAGTAAATGTTATGATGATAACTTGACAGGATACAGATCTATAACAGAGGAAGTTTGCATACTTTAAGAAGTATTTGAAGAAAGTGACAGCTTCATCAGCAGGGCTGTCAATATCTACATCTTTCTTGATATCACCAATGAATTTCAAATACCAGGAGTCATCACTCGTCCAGTACACTGTAAGAAAATGTAGTTTTTAGTGATATTAATACAATACAGTACATGTTACTAAGGCAGGGGCACTATTCAAGAAACACTAGATTAGATTAGGTTAGGAATGGTTTCCTTACGTTTGGAATGTATCAATCACTGTATGAACAACTGTGAACTGCGCAGTGTTGATGTGGTTCATAATGACATCTACAGGGACTAATTATTATTTTCCGGTAAGAATTGATGCATATTGACTACTTCACCTATACAAATACAATCCACTCTACAGAGTATTTTAGTGTGAATTGATTGTATTAGTTATGCCCTCACACTGCATTAAGGCTTTGTACCAGAGCATTATGATGTGTTGGAAGACGTGGCCATTTGAACACCTTTCCGTGCCCTGCCAGAGTACCGCACAGGGCTGAAGGCTGCACTGTTCCACGTTTGTTGTAAGCAAATGTTCCTATATGCTTTATTAGAAACAATTCACAGTATACAGTTTTAATGATGGTTTGCATCTCTGAGTGACTGTTATATGTACAGGTAATTCTGCTTGAGATTTAATTTTTTCACCTACCCTGTACCCTGTCTTTCTCTCCATCCTGGTTTCTGGCCATTTCTACCATAGATAGAACTGACAATAGGTGCATATAGCAAAGTTGTTCACTAGGCAAAGAAACCCCAATAATTTTTCGGGCCATGACCTTTAAGATTGAATGAGAGACATTTCCTAGAAGAGACAGTCAGTTGAGGGTAATGCTACAATGACGGTTCAAATGAGATGTTAATTCATTGTGCCATGCAAATGAATACGAGACACAGCAACTGCAGCTGCAGTGTACAAGATGTGACAATGTGCATAACTCCACGCTTGAAGATGTACCACACAATATAACACGTTCCAAAATAAGATGGGTAAATGATGCTTGAGCAAATGTGATTATTAGAAGCAATACAATGGCAAACACTAACTAAGGGAGGAGGATGGGCACAAAGCACATCCATATCACAAGTCCTGATATTAGGGGAGCAACACGATTGTTAAGAATGGACTATGGAAGGAATGGAGACAAAAACATTGAGAAACACTACCTTACACTAACCTACTGCTTATATACATTAACTCACTACAGTACCGCGACTACCGCCGCTTCTTGGTGTCCAACCCATACAATTTCGTGCACCGGCATAACGCCACACACCTTGTTCTCCATGATAATTGTGCCCCTATTGACAGAATACATTCCACAGTACCAGGAACAACACTGTGCGATGTAAATAGTGTTGTGCTGCGTCGAATTTTCCTCTCAAATGTTGTTACCTCCAAAATAAGTGGAAGAACACAACAGGACGCGGCAAGGGACGGCTGTGAAGGGGAACTGCATCATGGCGGACAGTCGGGTTTCACTTACAGATAGCAGGCCTTTTGATTGGCTGGCATTTTGCTCTAACTTTTCATTGGCTGCGAAAACCTCACACAGCATGCGCACTTCCAGTGAAGGTTCCAGAATGACGCTCGAACACACACTTTTTCGAACTCCTGAGATTCGAAACGATTCGGAATACCAATGGGGGTAAGCATTCCTATGGCACCAAGAAACACAAGTATCTCCAAATATACTTATACTTCCGTTATTTTTCTTACCGCTGTGTCATAAATCAGGCATTTAGTGTATTCTCCTGTGAATTATTTCCTGTCCCGTACATGTTACCTATTTGTCTTCAAGGCACTTTGTGGATTATATCAATTTACATTCGTTATTATTTCTGGTTTTCCTATACCAAGTCCGAAAACACGGGGGGAGCGCAAGTAAACATTGATGGACTGATCTCATAAAA